>JAGDQO010002041.1:0-39933 GCA_018342035.1 Solanum appendiculatum | reverse complement strand
AATATGATCTCCATGTTTCATTCCTTTCTAGATGTTGTTGACTATGCCGGCACTATTGAGCCGCTTCATCGTGAGGCCAGGGGGTAGTGACAAGAGAGCTAGATATGAGGGTAGCTACAGTGGGTCCCTTTCTAGATCTAGAGATACTTATAATAGGAATAACAGTGCTTAAAGCAGGGATAGCCCAGTCGGCCTATTCAGGCCTCATTGCAAACTTCAGAGGGTGAAAGATATTTCCAGAGAGAACTTGGCTCTAGTAAGAGTTATGGGTCCAGTCTTGTACTTCAGAACATGGTGGTCGTTCTTCTGGGAGAATATCATCAACAGGTTGCTTTGATTGTGGAGAGCTAGATCACTGGGCCAGATATTGCCATTTGCATAGGCAGATTGCTTTCGCTCTATATACAACTCCCTAATCTCTACCAGCTTCACCAGCAGCACCTCTAGCTAGGAGTCAAGGTTATGGTTCGGACCATCGCAGTGGACAACAAGATATTCTGGGTGGTACTCGAGAAGGTAGGTTAGGTGGTAGGACAGACAGCCATGATAGAGGAGGAAAGGGCCATTTCTATGCAGCTCCAATGAGGGTGGAGGCTAAGGCATCGATTGATTTGATCATATGTATGATTATTTTAATTTTTTGATGTGTTCCTTACCAACCTACCTGGCCTACCCCCTAGAACGAGATATTGACTTCCTTATTAAACTTGATCCAAGTACTCGGCCTATTTCCATTTTTCCCTATTAGATGGCTCCTGTAGAGCTCAAGGTTCTTAGAGTTTAGCTTCACGATCTCTTGGGTACCTGGCCTACCCCCTAGAGCAGGATATTGACTTCCTTGTTGAGCTTGATCCAGGTACTCAGCCTATTTCCATTCTTCCCTATCAGATGGCTCCTGTAGAGCACAAGGTGCTTAGTGTTTAGCTTCTGGGTCATTTTGATAAGGTCGGTGAACTCATAGATAAATGGCGACTCATTGAATGAGAATGGTGAACATGCTTACCATTGCCGAAGGTGACAGTACATTAAGAAAAATTAAACGATTGAAAGGTGAAAAAAGGTGGTACTCGGTGATACGCCGAATGTGAAAGGCAGATTCGAATGCGCTCACCTACTGAGCTTCAAACTGCTAAAGCCTAGAGCAAGGGAAAGGTGATCTGGAGATCACTTGGCGATTTTCCACGTGATAATCGAGCCTAACTAACGTCACCGAGTGGATCATGCATTGAGTTTTTGGGCCAAATTTTGGGAAACTATAAATAGCCCAAATGAGAGATAAAATAGAGAGTTCAAGAGTTCCAATTCAACAGTATAAAAGTGAGAGAATTCGAAACTTCTAAGAGAGAGAAACACTTTACATTGTGAAGAACACTTTTATTTTTATGGATTTTTTTACATTGCTCTTGAAATTGATAATTTGAAGTTGGAATCTAAGTGGGTGTTGCTTATAATTGCTTAATTTTATGTTACCCATGGCTGCATTCATGAAAGCTATAATTTCTTTACATTTTGTGATGGATGGCTAAAATACCAAAAACTAGGGATGCAATAATGGGGTTGGGTGTTGATGTAATGTAGTGGGTAGCTCCATTTTTCTACTGTTCATAAATGGATTTGGCTAATTCGCATGGGATTAACTTATGAATTAAGGTGGCAAAATTAATTACTATTTTTGATCTTCGATTGATGCTCGAAAGAGATTGATTAGAGTGGATAATTATTCTGATACTTGCAATTCAGGTTTAATGTATGTAACTTGCTTGAAAATAGAGGTTATGGGTAAGATCTATTTGCCCTATTTCTGCATCAAAAGAGAGAATAGAGTAAGGTATTGGGTTGTTGAGTAATTCACATAGATGAGACCAAAAGGAGATTATATGATCTGATGCTATGAGATCGAAAGAAGAATACAATCATTGAAGATGACCAAGCCTATCCAGGAATGTTCATTACTATAGAGAACTACAACTACCCCTATGTGATATCGATTTCCAATCCCTGCACCCCTAGATTACTTGTTACTTCATTGAATTTTGGAAACCTTAGCTTAATTGTGATTTTTGAAACCAACCTTCTTTTATAAATTTGGTTGAATCATCAACCCATTGTTCTTATTGTTGCAAATGAATTGAGTTACAATCTAAATTTCTTGATAGAATTCCTTGCTCTGTATCATTCCCTATGGGATTCAACCCCAACTCTTAGTTTGGTATTTATATTGATGATGATCTCTTACTCTTTTAATTGGTTTTGAAGAGTAGTTTGAGCATTATAAAAAATGGCTCCACTGTCGGGGAATGATGGCTATAAATTCCATTTGAGAAATTTGTTTAGTTGTAGTAGATTTGTTGCTTGGTGTTGTGGTTTGCTGATTTGCAGGTTTAGAACCTGAGTGCCATGGTAGTTGCAACGATAGTCACTATAAGAAAAATGATTACATTCGTGATTTGAATGATATGCACATTATTCAAACCGTGGGAGCCATCCGAATACCTCCCACATCAGGGAGGGCAGTTTTTCATGTAATCAGAACAATGCAACAATTGCTCTAATTGAGAGGCATCTTTGGGGTATTAGCTTATGGGGATCCCTATGAACACCTTCAGAATTTTTTGGATGCATGTGTGACATTTATGTTCAAGAACATCTCACAAGGGTCCGTAAGGTTGAGGTTATTCCCATTCTCTTTAACGGGAGAGGCTGCAAGATGGTTGGCGGAATTGCAAAATGATTCTATCACTTCTTGGGAGGAGTTGACTGAAGCTTTCTTGGAGAGATTCTTTCCCCCCTTGAAGATGGTTAAACTTCGGACCCAAATCCAAAATTTCAAAAGAATTGTAGGTGAACCTCTACATGAGACTTGGTTAAAGTTCAAGAAAATATTCTTGAAATGTGAAACACATGGTGTTCTGGACAATTTGATTGTGAAGTACTTCTATTGTAGCCTTTATTTAGTCAATAAAGGTGTGACTAATCAATTGGTCCAAGGTGGTTTAATGAGGCAACCGTATGAAGTATCAACGTTGTTGATATGACAAAGGTTAACAGAGCATTGGTATACAAGAGAAGACCAGGTGTCTACTCGACTATGCATGAGTAATGAACAAATTTAGAAGGACAATGAACGAGATGAAAATATGGCCAAAATGATGACCCAACTCGATTTGTTGTCTAAACATGTCATGGGAGGTGGTTTGAAATTAGTGAATGCAGTTGGAACAAGTACTGGGCACCGCCCAGCAGATTCAAAATTTGAGGCATTGTACAATGAAGAAGTACAATATTTGGGAAAACAAATGGGGGTTCTCATCAAAACTACCAATGACAAGGTGGAACCAAGGTTGGAACAAGGAGCGAGATAGTGGTTGGAAAGAGTGAAGAGGTTGAAATTAGAAAGATAGGGAGGTTGAAAAAGATAGATACATTCTTCACCATGATCGTCCACGACCAAAAGAACCAGCTGGTCCGAAAGGAAACCGTACCGAGGAAATTCTCACAAGGATCTTCAACTAGGTTGAAAGACCCGACAAAGTGTTGAAAGAATTGAAAAAAATGTCTTCTCCACGTTATCTCAAATGGCCACCTCTTATTCAGTGTCTATCAAACATTTGGGGACTCAAATATTCAAGATCTCCACCCGTCTCAATCTGATGCAAAAGGAAACATTGCCTAGTGACACCGTCCCAAATCAAAAAAATGAATATTGAGGAAGTGAGAACTATGTCATGGCACAATGTTTAAAAAGGTGCTTCTTAGGAGGCAACCCAAGTTTTTACTTTTGTTATTGCTTTCAATATCGTGTGTTATGAGTGTAGGTTGAAAGGAAGTCAAAGTGTTGCGAACGACATACTAGGCGATGCCAAAACCATAACGGCGATCCGTTGAAGCCAATGTGTGAACTCATTCTTATCCACCTTTGTAGCTGAAAAATATGGAAAAGTATACTTTCAATTTAGGCGATCTGAGCTCAAAACGACGATTCACCTAAGTACACTAGGTGGACTCCATAAAGTTTGCCGAATCAGCCATTAGGTTTGGTATTCATTTAGTCCTCTTCAACGATCGTCAGCTCTAGTTGGCGATCCACCAAATACACTCTGCGACGCTAGTCGTGATTGTCGAATTTTCCTAGTATAAAAGGGTCAAGGATCTTTTCATTTTCAAAAAGAAAACCCTTTCTATCTTTGAGATCCTTTTCTTCCTTTCATTTTCAATACTATATTTTTGAGTGTGAGTGGTTTTGTGGAATTTTCAAGAGTTTTGAGTACATTATCTTGCATGATTAGTTAGCCCAAACACTAACCTCCCTCGTTTGCTTGCATTTGCTTCTCTTTGAAGTTGGTGTTAGACTTTTATCTTATGATTTGTTCTAAAAATGTGTTTTGTGTATGGGCTTGAAGCCATCTGATGATTGTTGTTGGTTAATTTCATTGGGTTGTGCGATATTTTTGTTATTGAAGTGTGCCCATGTGTTATATAGTTGAACTTCTTCCTAAATTGCTAAAATTGATTGTGTTAATCAGTTGTTAAAATTGAAAATGAATCATTGCTGGGTCTTAATTGAATTATGTAAGGGTGAAGTCTGATTAGTTTTGACCCGATTGCATGAATTTGCCCAATGATATATGGAATGACGACTTTTTTAAGGGCAAATCATCACTTCAAGCAATGCTCTGTTATATTTGGGGGAAGTCTGAGTATCCATGGGTGTAAAGGCATGTGGGTATATTGTAAATTTGATGGGGAATTGGGTATTATTACGTATTGTCGTTAAAATTGAAAAAGTAAGCACTAGGCTGAACACTGCCTGTTTGGCGAGCTTGTCTTAGCTCACCAAGGCAGTTAGGTAAATTACAGAGTATGACATTGATCGCCTTTCTTTCTTGAATATGTGACCTGGGTACCATTCCATTTGGTTGGCTTGTCTTAGTCTGTCAAAACCCACTCAGCATATCACCATGTTGGAGTGGACATCGCCTTTCATGCTTATTATTTTTAATTTTTTTACTGTTAGTTTCGGTGGACTTGTCTTAGCCCGCCAAAACCTACTCAGTAAATTGACGAGTGGGAGTTGACTCCACCCATCTTGCCTGAGTTCCTTGATTTCTGGTATTTTCCATTTCAACGAGCTTACCCAACCTATTAGGCGGACCATATTTCAATTAGGCGAGCCTTAGAGCTTTGTTTCACTGTGTTTCCTTCTCAGTTTGATTTTAACTAACCTTCATCGATTTGATGTTTAAATGATTTTGCTTTGCAGATTATGGCTAGAACTATGGGTAAACAGGTTGTCGCCTCTAATACGAAATTCCATAGAGAATGTCCTCCTCCTCGCCCTTTGAAACGGCACAGGGGTATATCAATCAAGAACTATCTGAGGCTCCCTGACCACAACCAACCACTCTGCATTCCTCTACACATGGACATGCACAACCCAAAAAGGGGGTTTTAAGAAAAAGAACATATATAAGTTCCAAATTAGTGCCACCCTCCTCTACGCAAGAACCAATATTCAGAGTTTTCTTGATAATCGCTCCAAGAAGCCTAACTAGGTTCAAGGCTGCTGGAGAGCGTACCATTCTTGAGGAGAGATGACTCTCTATAGACAGTGTTTTGAAGGACAACCCAGTGATTTGGGATACAATTCATTTCCACAAGTTTGAGGGGTTTAGAAGACCTCGTAACCCATAAGTTTAATCTTCGATGTGAGAGTTTTACATGGCCTATGCACAGGCCTTATCAAGGAAGAGGAAGGGTACACTTTTTAAACCTTTGGATGAGGTTGAGGTTCGTAGTAAGAAGTTACAATGCCACATAGGTGCAATCAATAGACCACTTGGCACTCTATCAAATAAAGCTAATTTGTTTCAACCATGAACTTGACGCTCTCAAGGGTTGCCTGGCACCCTAAATATTTGATACTTTTCCACCTTAGATGGCTGATGGTGCGAGAAGTCAGAAGAAAGATCTAAATGTAGGAGTTTGGTACTAGTTCGGGTTTATTAGCAGCAATATGATTCCTTCGCAAAACGAATCCATCCTTTGGCATCCCAAGGCGGTGTTAGTGGGACCATCATCAACAGGGAGCATATTAATGTGGGTCAATTATTATTGAAGAGATGTTATTTATAGCCTGACAGAAGCAGACCTTATTGCGTATCCTAGTCTTGATCACACAATTGTGTGAGGATGTTGGAGTTGTCTTTTAGGGGAAGACAGATATTAGGATCACCCCGGCCATATAAAATGACATCCAGAGGATTGAGGCTTACCATCTACAGGAAGATGGGGCTCGAAGGAAGGTGCTACTACTAGACACTACACTCATGGTTGATCCTTCCACCATTGCTCCTCAGACCACTCCATCTGCTCCTTCTGTGGAGCACTCAAGTATACCCTAGCACTCCTCTATACCTTCCACTTCTACTGCTACTGCTGCTGCACCTGCCACTACTTCTATCTCTCATCCCTCCTTGACCCAGACCATGATTTATCAAATTTGCAATCTTACCTGTTCTATGAATATGAGGGTTGTGAGTGTTAAGAATGATATGTCATTGTTGATTGATAGGGCTATTGAGAGAGTATTGCTCCACTGAGAGTTAGGTTGACTAAGAGTTAAGCTACTATTGAGTCACATAGGGCGCAGTTCGATAACCTCACTATGAGGATACAGGCCAAAGAGGAGGCCGAGTGTAGATCAGAGATGATATATACTACGAGGACTGAGTTGAGCACCTTGAGGGTTGATGTAAACCAGTTGAGGTATACAGATATATCCATGCTTTGGGGTGAGGTTCCCCTACATGATGCATCTATATTTGTTCTTAGACTGTGCCTAGCAGTGAGCCTCCTCAGAGTGTGCAGCCGAGTGGGGATGCTGGGAGAGTTGAGGATGTTGTTGTTCTTGATTTTGATGCGGAGTACGAGAGGGCTGACGATGATTTGGTTGTGCAGACTGATGATGAAGAGCTTAGTAGAGGGGAGGATTTGAAAAGGATTGCATTGAGACTTAGTGAGTTGTAGGACACCGAGGAGGTGATAATCCAGGCATCATTGGATAGATCCCTTTGGGAGACCTATGTAGTTGGCACCAGTGGAGTCTCTTCAAACTCCACCATTCAACCTACTACTGTGTCGGGTACTGATGCCTTGGATGATGCTCCACTACTGATAACGCTCAACTACACCTCTTATAATTCAAAGTGTAGGTGATCGCTAACAAGTATAAACCCAACGGAGAGTTGGGGTCGATCCCACAAGTAGGAACACCTCTCAAAAGTATGAATGTTTTCTTCAATCTTGTCACGACCCGATTTCTCAATTCATGATGGCGCCTACAACCCACCGGTAGGCAAGCCAAACTCCATCCCGAAACTTAACAGTAATGGGACTAAGAGTGGAAACTAGTCCAAAACAAGCTGAAGCATTGAAATAAAGCACAAACAAGAGAGCTGAACCAAAACCAACCCAAAATGATATATACAATACCTCCAAAAATCTGGAAGTCACATGTAAAAAACTACTAACCAGAATACAAGTCCCAAAAGTGGACCACAGAAACAACTGTCTCGAAAACAAAAGACAAGCCAAAATATATATACAGAAGGAGACAGGTAATCCCAGAACGCCATGTGCTCATTATAGTCTCCTGAAAAGACAGTTGTAGTCCCAAACTCAACGCTGATAACTAGTGCTCGGACCTACATCACGAAAATAGATGCAGAGTGTAGCATGAGTACCAAAACAAGAGGTACCGAACAAGCATCATAGGCCGACTGAGCAAGAAAGGTAAAGACAGGCAGACAAGATAGAATCAGCAACAACAATATAGAGGTCAACAGAACGGAAATAGAACAAGCGGAAAGTAAATTGAGGGTATCTAACTAAACCCAACTGGGCCCCCCATAAGACCCGCTAGACACTTTCGTGCGCAAGTTTAAATAAAACCCGAATGGACCCCCATAAGCCTGACAGGTACACAGAAGAGCTATACTATAGAAATGAGGAACACAGAAGAGCTATACTACAGGCCCGCAACATATCCTCAAGAACCTGAATAGTGCGCTCTGACTGGCCATCAGTCTGCAGGTGAAATGTTGTCCTAAGATCCACATGGGTGCCCAACTCCTCCTGAAATGCTCTCCAAAAGCTGGAAGTGAACTGTGGGCCCCAGTTTGAGATGATAGAAATAGGCACACCATGAAGAAAGACTACCTCCCGGATATAGATATGGGCTAACCTCTCAGCATGGTAGGATGTATGAACAGGGATGAAGTGTGCTGACTTGGTCAATCGATCCACGATGACCCAGATACTGTCAACACCCCTAGGAGTCCATAGCAATGCAACAACGAAGTCCATGGTGATACGCTCCCACTTCCACTCAGGAATAGGTAATCTCTGCAACACTCCACCAGGCCTCATATGCTCGGCCTTCACCTGCTGGTAACACAAATAACGGGACACATAGTCTGAGATGTCCCTCCTCATACCACTCCACTAGTAATGCTATCTCAAATCACGATACATCTTAGTTGTGCCCCGATGAATAGAGTATTTGGAATCACGAGAATCGCTAAGGATCAGCTGGATCAAATCACAAACTCTGGGAATGCACAATCGGCCAGCAAACCTCAAAAACCCCATCTGAACATAAGGAAGTCTGATGGGCATCACCTGCCAACACTCCATCTCTGAGTGCTACCAAAGACTCATCTTCAAACTGACGACTACAGATCTGATCAAGCAGAGATGACTGAGCCCCAACATATGTTAATACCCTGCTGAAATCTGAAACAGCAAGTCTGATCATCTGATTGGTTAAGGACTGGATGTCCAAAGCCAAGGGTGACTCCGAAACAGAAAGGAAGGCTAGACTACCCATACTCACTGCCTTCCGACTCAAGGCGTCTGCTACTACATTCACCTTGCCTAGATGGTAGAGAATAGAGTAATCATAGTCCTTCAGGAGGTCAATCCACTACCGTAGACTCGAATTAAGGTCCCTCTAAGTCATGATGTACTGAAGACTCTTGTGATCAGTGTAGATCTCACAATGAACTCCATACAGGTAATGCCTACAAATCTTAAGCGCAAAAACTAGAACCGCCAACTGCAAGTCATGAGTGGGGTAGTTGCGCTCGTGCATCTTAAGCTGCCTCGATGTATAAGCAATAACCCGGCCCTACTGCATCAAAACACAACCCAAACCAATGCCAGATAAGTCACAATAGACTGTGAAACCCTTGCCCTCTACTGGAAGAGTCGATATAGGAGCGGTGGTAAGCAACTCCTTGAGCCTCAAAAAGCACCTCTCACACTTCTCCGACCACACAAAGGGTACATCCTAGAGAGTCAACCGAGTCAAAGGTGCCGCTAAAGTTGAAAAACCCTCAACAAAGCATCTGTAGTGCCCTGCCAATCCGACAAAGCTCCGAATCTCAGTCACAGAAGTAGGCCTAGCCCAACTACGGATAGCCTCAATCTTCGCCGGATCAACCATAATGCCATCCTAAGACACCACATGCCCAAAGAATGCTACAGACTCAACCCAAAACTCGCACTTTGAGAACTTTGCATAAAGCCGATGATCTCTCAATGTCTGGAGCACCATCCTCAAATACTGCTCTTGCTCATAATGGCTCCACGAGTATACAAAGATGTCATCAATGAAGACAATGACAAAGGAGTCCAAGTACTGCCTGAACACTTGAGTCATCAAATCCATAAAGGCGGCAGGGGTATTAGTCAACTCAAAAGACATAACAGGAACTCATAATGGCCATAGTGAGTCCTAAATACTATTTTTGGGATGTCCGCTGCTCTAATCCTAAGCTGATGACGACCAGATCTCAAGTCGATCTTAGAAAACACGGTAGCACCCTGAAGCTGGTTGGATAGGTCATCAATACGAGGCATAGGATAATTGTTCTTCACCGTCACCTTATTCAACTACCTATAATCGATACACATCCGCATGGTGCCACCCTTCTTCTTCACAAATAGGACTGGGGCACCCCAAGGTGATACACTAGGTCTGATAAACCCTCTACTCAAGAGATCATAGAGCTGAACACTGAGCTCCCTAAGCTCTGCAGGAGCCATGAGGTACAGTGGGATAGAGATGGGACGAGTACCTGGCTCCAAGTCTATGGCAAAGTTAATGTCCCGATCTGGGGGTAGGCTAGGAAGGTCGGCAGGAAACACATCTCAAAACTCTCGGACAACAGGCACTGAATCAACTGTAGGGCCCTCCCTACTCATATCTCTTACATATGTCAAGTAAGCCTCAAGACTCTACTAGATGTTAGTTCTTTACAAGTGAGACCAACGAACCTAGGCTCTGATACCAATTTATCACGACCCGATCTCTCAAGTCATGATGGCGCCTACAGTCCACCGGTAGGCAAGCCAAATTCCATCCCAAAACTTAACAGTAATGAGACTAAGAGTGGAAACTAGTCCAAAACAAGCAAAAGTATTCAAATAATACACAAATAAGAGAGCTGAAGCGAAACCAACATAAAATGATATATACAATACCTCCCAAAATCTGGAAGTCACATGTACAGAACTACTAACCAGAATACAAGTCCCAAAAGTGGACCACAGAAACAACTGTCTCGAAATAAAAGACAAGCCAAAAAATATATATAGAAGGAGACAGGTAATCCCAGAACGCCATGTGCTCACCGTAGTGTCCTGAAAAAATAGATACAGGCCCGAACTCAACACTGATAACTGGTGCTCGGACCTACATCACAAAAATAGATGCAGAGTGTAGCATGAGTACCAAAACGACAGGTACCCAGTAGGCACCATAGGCCGACTGAGCAAGAAAGGTAAAAGCAGGCAGATAAGACAGAATTAGCAACAACAATAACAGAGGTCAACAGAATGGAAACAGAACAAGCGAAAAGTAAACTGAGGATAGCTAACTAAACCCAACTGGGCCCCTCATAAGACCCGCTGGAAACATTCGTGAGCAACTTTAAATAAAATCCGAACGGACCCCCATAAGCCTGATAGGTTCACAGAAGAGCTATACTACATAAATGAGGAACACCAATTCCAAAACTCTCCAACCAAGGGTCCCGGACCCGAAAATCATTTCCTGGGCCTAGTCCATTCATCAGCCATGAGCCGGCAATACCGAGTCCCACACACGTAACCTCGGCCTCGTTCTGGAATAATATCAGAGCCCAGCTCAATAATCAACGCATGCGCCCAGCCCAAATCATCAGTCACGGGCCGGCTATATCGAATCCCACCAGTGTAACCTCGGCCACATGTTGGAACAATATCACCCTCTCTATGGTCTCGAGGTCGAAATAACGGACTCTAACCACGTGTCATCAGTCTCGGATGGGAGCTAATGAATCTGTACTCAATAGTCTAGCACTGGAAATATCGGTTCCATTCGGGTAACGTCAATCACAGGCTGGGACTAGTAGCCTATGCTCCACGGACTCGCACTGGAAATAATGGGTTACAATCATATAACGTCAGCTATGGACCGGAACAAATAGCCTACCCCCGTCAGCCTAACGCTTGAAATATCGGATGCTAACCGTGTAACCTCTGTCTCGAATTGGAGCTATACACCACAAACCAGATAGAGCCACTACGAACCACACAATGCAAGGCTAACCAACACAGGCCGCCGCCCAGAAGTATATCAAACGAAGGCTTCAAGCCTAAAACATTCCAACCATGAATCGGCTCAACGCAACATCCTCTGGCAGCATCCCACCATATCAAAAAATAGAGGGGGGAGAATCGGAAGAATCGAAGGCCGCAAGAATGTCTAAATCAAGGCTCACACTATCAAACCCAAGTCTTCTATATCAGTCTACAAGGACTTAGTCCATCCGAGTCGCCATCGGATACATACTCAAGTCAACGGGTGCATAGGACTAAGGCAACACTTCCTTAACCTATCCTAAGTCCAAAATCACAATAATCAATCCAGCACAAAATCAAAAGACCCGGACCCACTCATGCATCAACAGATAACCAGCCAACAGATAACCCACAACACAAATACCATCAATCCAAGTCAACAACCCAACCTACAACATGATACTAGCCCAAAACAACCCAACAGTCAACTATAAAAAGGGAAATCGGGTAAACAGGGAACCAATACTAGCTAGCCACCCCAGATTCACAAATATCAACCAGCATTTACACAATCAAGCTCAATCTAGAAGGAAGGGAAGTCGTAACCTACAAAAAAGCCGATCACAAGCGCTTTAATTCACTCAACCGAAGATTTCCTCTTCCGGACGGCCTCAAAATGCTGCCACGCTTCAAAAATAGAATCACAGCGTCAATACGATCTTTTTGACACTAAAATCAACCAATTCAGAGACAAACCAATTTTGGAGTCAAATTAGGCAATGTGGGATCCGCTCTGGATTTTTCAAAAATTGACTCCGTGAAAATGTCCCAAATCCTTCCCGAAACACGAATCCAAAAATAGATCACCCATTAGGGGTCGGATCCTCTCCTAACAGCCCACCACAACAAATCACAAAAATAAATATAATAGGCCAATAATGAACTTACCCTCGATTTCATGAAAAAGGAGGAACACCCAATGAACCCCAACCTAAAACCAACGAAGCCAACGAGAATTCGAGCGCTTGGGATTTTGAATCGCTGAAAACCGACCACCAAGGAGATTTTTATGGAGGTTTGAAGCTCTCCAAAATGGGAGCTTCGACCTCATTACCTAGACACTGCCAAGTCTTTCCTCTCCGCGAACACGGAGAGTAATCTCCCCAAAGCTCTGCGAACGCAGCCCCAGGCCCGCTAATGCGGAGGACAAACCTCCACCATCGCATAGACCTCTGCGAACGCGGAGAGCAAGGATCACCCTCACCCAGCAGACGTCCGCGAACGCGGAGAGCCTTCCGCGAATGCGGAGCACAAGGTGCTCCCACACACATACACCTCCGCAAACGCGGAGTAGACACCTTCATAGCTCCACGAACGTGGAGCCAATCCCGCGAACGCAGAGAACAATGGTGTCTGCACTAACAGTTGCTGCACCATCTAAGTTTTGGAGAATTTTAAAACTCCGACATGGTGCTCGGAATTCGTTCGGAACCCCGTGCACGCAAACGAAATAGCTACCCCCTCGAATTTGACATTCCAGACTCAATGGCGCAGTAAAAATTTCCAAACGAGGTCATTTCGACATAAAGTGGGTTCCACACTCAATGAGTCATTTTAGCCAACTTCTACAGGAAGTCTCAAAATTAGATCGGAAGGTCCCGGTAATTCTCGAAGGGTCGTTCTAGACCAAAATAGACATTCCAGAACTAACCGCACTGTCAAAATTTCCATCCGAGCGCATTTTTCAAGAATGTTGATCGAAGTCAACCTTAAACCAAATTTCAAAGACTAAAGAGCTAACTGGCCCAAAAATCACACCGGAAACCTCGGGACTTCGGCAAACCATGCTCCAAGCCTAATTTGGCCGCTCCGGAGCTGATGGAACCATCAAAATTCTCATCTGATGTCAAAATTCTCATCGACTTTTCAAGGTTCAAAAGCTCCAAAACAGAAAATAGGCATAAAACCAAAACGAATGACCAAGCGACAAAACAGTGAGTGCCAGCAAGTCATAAATGACTTGGGGTCGCTACAGGAACGCTCTAAACAACAGAAAGAAGGCATTAACACCGAAATAACCTGGAGGGTCATTAGAAATCTTGTTCAGCCTGATACCTTTTGCTCTCTTCAAACATTCATTTATACATTGCAAAAAATTTCCACATATTTTAGCTCGTGGGACCACTCAGCAAAATAAGTCAGGGTCTCAAAATGACTCAGCGATCTGCCCAAGTACTCCACCTCGCCCTTTTGTACTTAATTTCTATGTCAAATGCTTCTGGTCATTTAGGCGATCTGGGTCGAGTTCGCCGTTCCGTTTGGTGATACGCCGAAGTGCTCCTTTTGTTTGCCGAGTTGTCTTGTCTCATGAGCCACTGCACTGGAACTTTAGGCGAGCTAGAGGCTCGGTTGGCGAGTAACTAAGTGGATTTTGCGAGCTCCAGCCTTCTTTTTCTTTAGCTTTTTCAATTTGTTTCGCAATGTAATGTCCTTGCCTTGTTCTTAAGCCTCTATGGCTGCACATAAGAAATCTAACATCAGTTTTGAATAATAAATAGGCATTGAGGACACTAAATCATTAAATAACAAGCCTTAAATGAGTCAAAATTCCCGGCTCATCAACATCCCCAACTTAAACTTTTGCTTGTCCTCAATCAAAACATGAGATCAATCAGTTCAACAGGGATGCCTACAAGTAGTGCTCCTTCAGAATCTACATCAGAATTCATACAAGGTTCAATTCAAACATTCAATGTTCAAATGTGCACTCAAACTCTGACTAGCCATCATCAATTAGAGTTCATGATCACAAATGCTCACTTCAAACGCAAATTCATGGCTAACAAAAGTATTCGAATGCCTTCACATAAAGAATGACTCCATTCTCTCATAAATCCAATCAAAGACTATAATTAAGGATTCAAAATCAACGCTCACACTCCCAAATGAGAAAAACATGCATGACTTTACCCATAGGCTGGCCCGTATTTTCCAACCAACACATCACTACGCTTATGAAGGATCAAAAAGGTCTTTCTAGGCTTGTTATGGGGCTGAGGGTCATGGTATGATCATTTTGGCTTAGTGACTCTACCTTCATGAAGCATGACTCAACTTTCACTTCTTTTCTTTTTTCTTTCACTCTTTTCGAATTCACAACTCATCATTGGCCTATTCTTAGCACAGAAAAAACTTTTGTGTACCCTTGTTTATTTCTAAAACAATCTACAATGGTTACAATTTAATCATTTCTTTTCTTTCTTCACTTTTCTTCCTCTTTCTCTTTTTTTTATAGATGGAGGGGTTCCATCTCTTTCACAAGGTTCCAAGGACCAAGTTAACAAATTTCTTGTTCAGTTTCTTTCTGCATTCTTACCACATCCCCAACTTAAGCTCCTAGCATAAGTTGGCTATTCGAACAAACCAATGCTTCACGAAGGTTATAGGTGGGACAGACATAGCAATTTCAACAATCGGCCTAAACAATTGTGTTCATATTTCATTCAAAGAAAATGGTAGGTTCAAATGGTGCCAAGATAGGTTCACACACTAACAAGGTTGTAAAACAATGGTAGAGCAATTAGGTTCACTCTCAAAATTTCATTCCTAAAATTATTTCCTTCATTCACTAATACTAGTCAATTGGACCAATGGGGCAAGTTCTAGGTATCATAATGCACACCTTTCAAGTAAAGCTTACCACTCATGGCATCCAAACACAATTGTGGATCACAACTCTACGAGTCAAGCTTGCGTGCAACGGTCATTGCAAGGCTCACTTCGATATTCAACTAGTCACAATGAAATGCTAAGAGTTCACACAAGACTTAAGCAACTCAAATTTCCTCGTTGGACTCACAGAAACATATCGTTCATCAAGAACACTATTAAAGTCATCGATATTGATCACAACCAACACTCGAATGTACAAGAGAACATCAACCAATCATTCACACACCAACATTCACCAACAAGTAATTGAGAGAGAGAGAAATCAAGGGATAAAGATTTAAAACATTCATTCCAATTGAAAACATAGCAATATCTCTAAAAAAAAACAAAAACAACACAATATCTAAAAATGAACATACAATCAAAAAGGCTAGGCAGTTAGATGCCTTCACCCCACCAAAAAGAGAAATGCGATGTCCTCAATGCGAAAATAAATCTAAAAGTATCAACAAGAAATAGAATGAAGGGATAGTAAAGATCCCCCTATCAGGCCAAGCCTGAGGTGAACTACGACTAGGTAGTGTGGCCTCGACTTGGGAATCAATGCCCAGCGCTCCTCTAACTCGTAAAGTCTAGGCAACGTCCTCAGCTGTGGGCTTAGACCCACTAGACACAATCATGGACGTGTCTCAAAGTGAAGTTTTCATGGCCACCTGTATCAAATCACCCTCCAGGTCCTCCGAGTCCTCGTATACGTCTCACTCACGAGCTAAATACTTCTCATACATCTCAGGAGTGTCTGAATCCCCATCTTTATCAGCAGTGGCATCGTCTCCTGTAGTAGTAGTCAGAGGGATCTCAGAACTAGGACACTCAGGGACCTCTACACTACCCAAAGCATGGATATATCGGTGGATTTCAGCTCATCCCCATCATGACGTAACCCAACAATATTAGCCTTCACAACTGTCGACTCAGTGGGGCTCTGGCCCGTCTTCTCACACACCTCCACCCGAATGGTGAGGCCATCCAATGCCAGCCCATGTGAAGTGATCAACCAGAGGTATTCCTTCAACTCTTCTCCTGGATGGGAGCAAGTGCAGAATCGAAGACCGCATATCGGTTGAATGGGCAAGGTGGCCCATTTTAATAAGCATGACCTGCGTCAATGGGGGACGAGAGCTAGAAATTGGGGCAGAAGTAGGGACAATAGAAGTCGAGGATGCAAGTATACCTGATGGCTTGACTTTGGGAGGAGGAGATGTAGGGCCTGTCTCCATAGCATCTACATAAACGACCGGAGAAGTGTCCACGGGAGTCTCTTCCTCCTCTCTGCTTCATCCTTCAAGTATTTAGCTTCGATCCTACGGATATCACAAGACGAGGTCGGAGTGACCTCAACATCCGTCTTAGCCTCAAAAGGAACACCCGCTCGTCGACATAATTCATTGATCAAAATTGGAAATGACAATGAGGTTTGAATTTTTTGGTCCCTCATATCCATCTTGTGTGCAACAATCATCTTTAGATTCAACATCTCTCGACCAATTATGCAATCCAAAAGTGTAGCTTTCGAATTCTGGATGATAGACTCGTTTTGGGACGACATCAAGGAACTGCTAATGAACCTGAACTAGTACCGAGCTGCGATGTTCAGGTCATTCTTTTCAATTGTAGCCCCCACCTCGATCCATGGGGGCATTGCGTCACTCAGCAATGGGGCAAGCCACCCCTTCAAGTCATCTAAGATTTGTACCTTTATTTTATTAGCCACCGAGTGCCGAATATGTACTATGCAACCCAACACATCATTCATATTGCCCTTGCTGCACTTAACTATATTTCCTTGGACCTCTAAAAAATCAATTGGGGTCATAGAACTTTCCTTCTTCTTCTCTTTCGGGATCAACTTCTCATAACCTACATAGAAATCTTGAACCCATGTAGGCACGATGGGCCCCGAGGCTTGGTGAACTATTGAAATTTATGATTCCTCAGTGTCTCCCAGAAAATAAGGAATATGTCCACTACACCATCCATGGACAACTGCTTCTTCTTAAGTATGGTTCACAAACCCTCGGCCTTCAATCTTTTCATCGACCACGGAGGATTGACCAGAACTGGAAGTACAGGTACTGCCTATGGTTGCAATGGTACCTGTGGGGTCTATTCTACAGCTAAAGGGTCATGAGCTACTTTGGAGCGCAACTTTGACCGCTTTTGTTTGATTAGCTCCGCTATTGGAGCCCCTGACTCCCCTGCGTCCTCATTCTCAGATTTTGTGGATATGAATTTTATGGAGGGAACACTGCTCTCCGAGCTCGTGCTCTCTGAAACTTGTTGTTTTCCTTTCCCTCTCACCTATGAAGTTTGATGGAGAGTGGGTCGGGGCTGCTCAACCTCTTCAACAATTACCACCCCTTTTTCCCGTTTGCAGGGTGGTTGACCTTTAGCAAGAACCTTAGGTCAAGCCATACCTGTGAAGACATAAAAAAAAAGAACAAAATTTGATTGCAAACAGGTTAGAAAAATAGGCCTCAAAGAAAAAATTGCAGTAATGCTCGCCGAACTAGCCGGCGAGTCAGTTCGGTGAGAAAAATGGTCATCGCTAAAAGTTCCAGAGAAAAATCAGCAAAAATTCAGGTCAAAAAGGGCGATCACATTACCATTTGGCGATTCGCCAAGATCGTTCGGCAAGTTAAAGGGACCTAGCCGAATATCACAGAACATTTAATCACAAAAATAGGTCAAAAAGGCAATGGGGTGGACATTTGGTGACACGTCGAACTGACTTGGCGAGCTTAATGTAGCTCGCCAAAATGGCCCAACGCATCACCTCTCCAATTTTTCTTCGATTCATAACTAATAGCCCACGACACATCGATTCAAGCCCAATTTTCATCAATTATCACTGACGCACTGACCAATTACTACTCGGGGCACTCAGACTTCCCTCCAATCAATTCAAAATCAACAAAATGATGAATTTGCGCTTAAGAAAGTCGTCACCCAATCCATCATTGGGAAAATTGAAATCATTCGATTGAATTCGAGCTACTCATACTTCACCCACATATTACCCAACGAGTTAGTTTGGCTCATGAGTCACTTCGCTTGAACTTTAGGCGAGCTAGAGGCTTATTTGGCGAGTGGCTTTTGTGAGCTCTAGCCCTTCTTTTCTTCAGCCTTTCCAACTCTTTCACTTTTTTTCACAATCTAATGTCCTTGACTTGTTCTTGAGCCTCCATGGCTGCACATAAGCAATCTAAGATCAGTTATGAACACAAAATAGGCATTGAGGACACTAAATCATTAAATAACAAGCCCTAAATGAGTCAAAATTCCCCGGTCATCAACTACTGCCTCCTATGATCTTATTATCGAGCATTAATTTCACAGATGATGCCACTCCTCCAGAGACTCTTGATGAGAGAATTCAAAAGGCGTAGCCTGTCAAGGGGACCCTTTCACTTTTCCTTATGTACTCTTTTACCTTTGCATTAAGGAAAACATATATATTTTTTGTGACGTAAGGGCACTTGCGCCATATTCCCCTTTTTATTGTTGTAACACCTCGGACTAAGAAAAGAAGGAAACTAATTTTTTTGGTTTTAGACAGTACCTATGGTAGGTAGAAGAAACTATGGGCCATTGATGGCATCCATAGGGAGTGGGGAAATGAAGCAAAGTTTTAAAAGGGAAAGTTCAGTCCTACGTTGGCCATGTGCAGACCGTAGGTAGACCTACTAACCATTCATGGGTCCCATCGAATAGTGGTTCAGATCATGGTCTTTTGACCTACCTATAGTCGACCAGGATATTTCGTAGGAGGATATACATACCGTAGGTCCAAACCGTGGGTAGGGGCTCGATAGTTAATTCTAAGAGGCTTTTGGGTCTTCACCTAATTGTTTTAATCAAATACTATGTCGTTTTACCTTACCCTAAGCCCTATATAAAGGTTTTAAACACCAAATTTACCCACTTCAACTCATTCTCCTAAATTCCCTAAACTTGACCAAATTCATCCTCCCAACTATCTCAAGTCTAATGAAGAAGAAGTAGAGCTAGGGTTCCATGTAAGTCTCCAAATTCTCCATTTTTCTTGGGCTTAAAGGATCAAGGTATGTGTATATTCACCCATGGAGTCCTTTCCTCCATGGGGTCCCTAAAGATTTTAACATCCCAATTCTATTTCCAATTAATCAAATTAGGGTTTTAATCCAATGAATGTGAGTTTCTTCCAATGATGAATGATTATGATTAATTGAGTATTCTAGTGCAAAAATTATTGTTAATCCATGATATTTAGTTGAAATTGCATTCATCCATGCCTAAATTATGTTTTTTCAACTATGATCCTTATTATGAATTATGAACTTATGAAGATATGCGTGTTTTCATGAAGCTATTGTAAATGAATAACTGATATTTTAAAAGGAAAGTATTGATGCTATGGTGAAAGGATTTGTCACTTACTATGATGTTTCTCACAAATGAATTCACATTGGTGAAAGGTTTTCTCATCTATATTGAATTATGTTTAATGAGATATTTTATGTTTTGATCTTGAGTAGAGTGGATTTTTATTGATCGTTGCCTTTCCCTATGTTAAATTGATAATTTACGTTCATCTACTCCGTTGGGATTTAGACTTAGCACCAAGAGGGCTTTGAGATGGAGACGCAAATAGGTAGTCTATAATAGCAACCTCTAGCCCCAAACTATGGGCCCCATAGGATTGTCTTAAATAACCTAGCTAGTGGATCCACTTTAGCAAATGATGATATGTATGGATTCTACCTTGACAAGTAGTTTCCCCTTCTTTTGGTATGAGAAATATACTGGATTCCATGATATAGCTCTCATGGTCTTAATGTTAGTTAAATCTAATATCTAAAAAAATTATTAGGTCTTCTACAAAGTTTCTAATGTCCTTTGTATTAATGTATTTGACTATGACTTATGAATTTCATGTCATTTACTCTATAAAAAGTTTTAAAATGTCTTATTATAATCATGCTCTAAGGAGTTGCTAAAAGGATCGAGTTTTACCGACCACAAAGTTTACAATATGTGTTCAAGCAAAAGGATCGAAATCTTCACCAAAGAAGCTGGCTTGAGTTGCTAAAAGTTTATGATATGAGTGTCCTCTATTACCCTAGAAAGGTGAATGTGGTGGCAAATGCTCTTAGTCGGCTATCAATGGGTAGTGTTGCTTATACTGAGGATGATGAAAAGGAGTTAGTTTGAGATGTTCATAGATTTTCCCTATTAGGTGTCCGGTTGTGTGATTCTAATGAAGGTGGTGTTATGGTTCATAATGGTTTAGAATTATCTTTTGTGTCAGATATGAAAGCAAAGCAAAGTCTTGACCCAATCTTGGTCGAATTGAAGGAAGCGGTGCTTAAAAAGTTCTTGGAGGCTTTCTTCCAAGGGAGAGATGGTGTGCTTCGATATCAGGGTCGTTTGTGTGTTCCTAATGTTAATGAATTAAGGGAGTAGGTTTTGTCAAAAGCCCATAGTTCTTGATATTCCATTCACCCGGGACCCACCAAGATGTACCGCGAGTTGCGTGAGGTCTATTAGTGGAATGGTATGAAGAAAGATATTACACAATTTGTGGCTAAGTGTCCTAATTATCAACAACTGAAAGTTGAGCATCAAAAGCCCAGAGGTTTGTCCCAAGACATTAGCATTCCTACTTGGAAGTGGGAAGATTTGAATATGGACTTTATTGTTGGTTTACCCCACACCCGGCGGCAACATGACTTGATTAGGGTTATTGTGGATCATATGACAAAGTCGGCTCATTTCATCCCCGTCAAGGTTTCTTATTCGGTGGAAAAATATGCTAAGTTGTATCTAAAGGAGATGGTTAGGTTGCATGGAGTGCCCCTATCAATTTTCTCCAATTGTGATACCCAATTCACTTCTCAGTTTTGGAAATCTTTCCAAAAGGGCTTGGGTACTCGTGTTTAGCTCAGTATGGTCTTTCATCCTAAAACCGATGGGTAAGTGGAGCGTACTATCAAAACTTTGGAAGACATGTTGAGAGCTTGTGTGGTTGATTTCAAGGGTAATTGAGATGATTATTTGCCTTTGATTAAGTTGGCTTATAATAATAGCTATTGTTCGAGGATTTGTATGGCTCAATTTGAGGTTCTTTATGGTAGGAGATGTAGATCTCCTATAGGTTAGTTTGAAGTCAGCAAAGTTTCCTTGATAGGCCTAGAGTTGGTACATGAGGCAAGCGGGAAAGTTTAATTTATTAGAGAGAGGTTGAAAACGGCTAATAGTCGAAAAAATTCCTATGCCGATGTTAGAAGAAGAGATCTAAAATTTTATGTTAATGATTGGGTTTACTTGAAAATTTCACCCATTAAGAGTATAATGAGGTTTTGAATAAAAGGAAAGCTTAGTCCCCGCTATGTGGGCCCATATCAGATTTTTAGGCGTATTGGTAAAGTTGCTTATGAACTTGATTTGCCTAATGACTTTGCATTGAGGCATCCGGTTTTCCATGTATCTTTGTTGAAGAAATGTGTTGGTGATCCGACATCTATTCTACCATTGGAAAGTCTTGGTATAAAGGAGAGTCTTTCTTATGAAGAAGTTATAGTTGAGATTTTAAACCAGCAAGTTAAGAAGTTAAGGAATAAGGAAGTTGCACCCGCAAAGGTCTTATGGAGGAACCAAAGATTTGAGGGTGCTACTTGGGAAGCTGAGGTTGATATGTTGTCCTGTTACCCTCATCTCTTTCCCTCCAACCCTAGTCTAGCTATAGGTAATTGGTCCCTCATAGTTCATCTTCATGTTTTAGTCATTTTCATGTTTACTCATGCATACATGCTCATGAAAACTTTCTTTTTAGATTTTGATTTAGCTATGATTGATATCTTCATGATTTTATGAATTTGAGTTTGACTTGCATGGATACCTTATTAATTGATGTTTAGCATATGTTTAATCTTGGAGTTGATTTTTCTCCTTGATTAGGTATTATTGATGAAGTTGTACTCTTGTTGGGCTGTTAGATATCCTCCCCTACCCTCATTATGTCGCCTTGAGTCCTATTCGAGGATGAATGTTTCCAAGAAGCAGATACTGTAACACCTTGGACTAAGAAAAAAAGGAAACTAAAATTTTGGGTGGCAAGCAGTACCTACGGTTCCTACATATGGTTGGTAGAACCACCTACGGGCTGTAGATGGCATCTGTAGGGAGTGTGGAAATGAAGTGAAGTTTTAAGGGGGAAAGTTAGGTCCTTCGGTGGCCATGTATGGACTGTAGTTAGACCTACCAACCGTACATGGGTCCCTTCAAATAGTCGTCCAGATCATGGTCTCTGAACCCATCTACAGTCGACCTGGATGGTCCATCGGAGGACCTACGGATCGTAGGTCCAAACGGTGGGTGGGGGCTCACCAATTAATTTTAAGGGGCTTTTAGGTCTTTTTCTAATTATTTTAACCCAATACTATGTCGTTCTACCATCTATCCTAAGACCTATATAAAGGTTTTAAATCCCAAATTCACCCACTTCAACTCATTCTCCTAAAATCCCTAAACTTGACCAAATTCATCCTCCCAATTGTCTCAAGTCTATGGAAGAAGAAGTAGAGCTAGGATTCCATTCAAATCTCCAAATTCTCAATTTTTCATGGTCTTAAAGGATCAAAGTATGTGTGTATTCACACATGGAGTCCATTTCTCCTTGGGGTCCGTAAAGATTTCAATTTCCAATTGATCAAATTAGGGTTTAATTCCAATAAATGTGGGTTTCTTCCAATTACGATTGATTGTGATTAATTGAGTATTCTAATGTATAAATTGATGTTAATCCATGATATTTAGTTGAAATTGCATTGACCCATGCCTAAATTATGTTTTTTCAACTATGATCTTATGATGAACCCATGATTTATGAATTATGAACTTTTGAATATATGCATGTTTTCATAAAACTATTGTAAATGAATAAATGATGCTTTGATAGGAAAGTACTGATGCTACGGTGAAAAGATTTCTCACTTACTACGATGATCGTGATTATGAAAGATTTTTCTCACAAATGAATTCACATTGGTGAAAGGTTTTCTCATATATGTTGAATTATGTTTATGGAGCTACTCTATTTTTTGATCTTGAAAAGTGTGGATTGGTATTGATCATTGCCTTTCCCTATGTCCAATTGATAATTGATTTTTATCTATTCTGTTGGGATTTAGACTTAGCAATGAGAGGTCTTTGAGGTGGAGGCTCAAATAGCGTAGTCTCTAGTAGCAACCTCTAGTCCCAAACTACTCGCCCCCGTAGAATTTTCTTAAATGACCTAGCTAGTGGATCCACTTTAGCAAATGATGATTTGTACAGATTCTACCTTTGCAAGTAGTTTCCCCTTCTTTTCGTATGAGGGATATACCGGATTCCATAATATAGCTCTCATGGTCTTACTATCAGTTAAAGATAATATCCCACAAAATGATTATGTCTTATTCAAAGTTTCTTATATCCTTTATATTAATGTATTTGACTATGTCTTATGAATTTCACGTCATTTCTTTTCTATAATGTTTTTAAATCTCATTGTGATCATGCCTATTCGATTTAAGTAATTTTACTATCATGTTCATGTTTATACATTTTGCCTCATACTTGGTACATTCCATGTACTAATGCATACCTATACTTACATTATCTAATGAATGTAGGGTTCGACGTTCCTACCTCGCACACTCGTGGCTAGACATCTTTTGGGTTCCTCAGGCTATTGGTGAGTCCTCAGGTTCCGAGGACCGAAACATTTTATAATTTTATGTCATTTCATTTCAAACTTTCTATGTGATGTATGGGTTACATCCCAATCACTTTTCTTATGATGTATTATATGGCTTTGAGAATTATATTAGACTTTTTCTTTTGTCAAACTGTTTGTATGAAATGCTTTCTTTGAAACTCATTAAATTCTATTATCTTCTATGATGTATGCTAAGTGGCTTGTTTGGGGCCTCTTGAGGTCTTGTATGCCGTGTCATGCCTAGGGTGTACTCTGGGTCGTGACAATTGTATTTTGGTATTTTTTTACTTTCTAATTTTGGATAATTGTAGTGTTTTTTTTGTTTGGTATTATAGTGTTTCATTTGGTTTATCTCTTTTTGCCTCTTTCTCTCAAAATTTTTTGCTTGACCCATGAGTTTTGAAAATCATGAAATGCTTGAGTTTTCATTGATAATAATAAGAGGATCGATTGTGTTTAATATTTATGTCTTGAATAGTACTCATGATGAGCATGGTGTATAGAATTTATATTGGAAGGAAGAAATCGATGTGTTTGCACTTTTGATAGATCTTTTTGAATCTTGTATTGACTAGCTGCGTTTTTATGTGAGCCTTGCAATAAACATCGCATGCAAGATTTTGATCTTTTAAGGTTGTGCTAACTGAGTGTATTTGAAGTGCCATTTGTGGTGAGGTTTTACTTAAAAGCATGTGTGTGGAATCCTAGAATTTGCCTGTTAGTCTAATTGGCTAAACCTTGGTAAGCTTAAGGCATGATCTTGAGCATAAATTCTAAGAGGGAACCCAAACTTCCATATCTGTGACTATCTTGTGAGGGTGTGCACCCATTTTTGCTCCATTTGAGCCTAAAACATTTGTTGACAACCACATTTAAGACCTCTTAAGCAAAATTGTCCCTACCTTCTCACCCAAAAATCATTTTTGAAGCATTAGTTTGTTTGAATAGAAAAATTAGACCAAAAGCCTAAGTTGGGGTGTGGAAAGGAAGGAGGAAGAAAAGCCAAGTGAAAGGCAAAGAAAGATGGAATGAGACTAAACTTTGAAGTGTGTTACAAAAAAAGGAACCCCTCCTTATTAAGAAAATGAGAGAGGTGTTGTGAGGAACAATGTTATAAAATGGAAATGAAAAAGAGAGGTTGGCGAAATAAAATGGGGGGTTCCAAATGAAGTGACTTACAAACCAAGTTTGAGTTCTCAAATAAAAAATAATGAAAAGAACTTGAAAAGAGGTGAAGATGATTGCAACAATGCTTTGAAAAGGTGAAGTCACTAAGCCAAATTGGTCATACCTTAACCCTCAGCCCCGCCCCATTACAAGCCTAAAGACACTTGAGATCTTAAATAAACGGGATAATGTGATGATTGGAAAATTTGTGCAAACCTATGGGATGAAACTTGCATGTATTTCTCTTTTGAGAGAGTGAGAGTTGTATTGATTCCTCACTTCTTTGTTTATTTTATTTGTGAGAGCATGAAATCGTTCTTGATGTGAGGGCACTTGATTGCATTTGTTGAAACATGGTCTCGCATTAGAAAAGAAGCTATAGTGAGCTTGATCTTTGGTTGAGACCGGCTAGTCATCATTTGAAGCTTCTCGATCATGATTGAGTTTAACATGTTGTTGAGAGTAGTCTTGTAATGTCACTAGCATATTAGCTATCATTTAGTATTATTGTAGACACCCTTGTTGAGTTGATTATGTTCTTGATTTACTTGAGGACAAGCAAACGTTAAGTTGGAAGTGCTGATGAGTGGTAGATTTACACTTATTTGAAGCCTATTTAGCTCAAAAATTAGTATCCCCAATGCCTAATTAGGTCCTATTATAATGATATTTTGAATATTTGCAGCTATGAAGGCTAAAGGACGAGGCATGAATGAATGTTTGAAAGAATAGCAAAAAATATGAAAAGAAGTGTTAACTACACATTGTTGATCGCCAAGCAAGAAGGGCGGATCGCCCAATGGGTACGACCTCACCCAAATTGATAGTGCACAACCCTTGAAGTTATTAAGGTAGGTCCACGAACTCAAAGATGAATAATGACTCGCCGAATGAGAAAGGCGAACATGTTGTCCATTGCCAAAGGTGACAGCACATGAAGAGAAATTGAATGCTTGAAAGGCGAACAAAGGTGGTACTCGCCAATATGCAGAATGTGAAAGGTAGACTTGAACGAGCTTGTTGACTGAGGTTCAAACATCTGAAGCCTAGATCAAGAGAAAGGTAAGTAGGAGATCTGTTGGTGATTCGCCTAATGTGATCGGCGAGCCCGATTAAAGTCGCCGAGTGGGTCATGCATTTAGTTTTTGGGCCATATTTTCAGAAATTATAAATATCCCAATTGAGAGAGAATATAGAGAGTTTGAGAGTTCCAATTCCAGAGAAAAATAGTGAGAGAATTTTGAACTCCTTAGAGAGAGAAACACTTTACTTTGTGAAGAACACTTTTAGTTTTTGGGGTTTTTCAACTATGCTTTTGAAATTGAAATTTTGAATTAGAATATAAGTGGGTATTGCTTGTAATTGCTTAATTTCATGTTACCCATAGCTTCTTTAATGAAAGGTATAATTTCTTTACATTTTGTAATGGGTGGCTAAAACTATAAAATCTAGGGGTCAAATAATGCGGTTGGGTATTGATTTAATGTACTGGGTATTGTGTTATTCTCTTATTTTCTACTATTCATACATGGATTTGGACTAATTAGTATGGGGTTAACTTATGGGTTAAAGTTGCAAACTGAATTTCTACTTCTGATCTTCTATTGATGCTCGAAAGAGATTGATTAGAGTGGGTAACTAGTATGATACTTATAATTTAGGTTTAATGTCAGTAACTTGATTGAAAATAGAGGTTATTGGTCAGATCTATTTTCCCTATTTCTACATCGAAAGAGAGAATAGTGTAAGGTATTGTCTTGTTGAGTAATAAACATAGATGAGACCAAGAGGAAATTCTATGAATTGATGTTATGAGATCGAAAGAAGGTTAACTGAAGATGACCCAATCTATCCATGATAGTTCAGCACTATAGTTTTAGAAACCTTTTCTTAATTGTCATTTTTTAAACCGGACTTCTATTATAAATTTGGTGGAATCATCAACCTTATTTTGTTACTGCTGTAAATGTATTGAGTTACAACCTAAATTTCTTGATAGAATTCCTTGCCCTATATCATTCCCTATGGGATTCGACCCCGACTATTAGTTGGGTATTTATATTGACAAATATCACTTACTGTTTAAATTTATTTTGAAGAGTAATTTTAGCATTATCATTGGTCACTACTGCTCCCATACTGACAATTCCAGTTGAAGGTAAGGGTTTCACTGTTTATTCTAACGCATACGACATTGATTTGGGTTGTGCATTGACGTAGTAGGGCCGGGTTATTGCTTTGGGATCAAGGCAGATTACGTTGCATGATAGGAACTACGCCACCCATGACTTGGAGTTGGAAGCGGTAGTTTTTACGCTTAAGATCTAGAGGCACTACTTGTAAGGAGTTCCTTGTGAGATCCACACTGATCAGAAGAGTCTTGAACATATCATGAGCTAGAGGGACCATAATTCAACACATCATGAGCCACACTGATCAGAAGAGTCTTGAACATATCATGAGCCAGAGGGACAATAATTCAACACATCATGAGCCAGAGGGACCATAATTCAAGGCAGCATCATTGGATTGACCTTCTGAAGGACTATGACCTATCTATTCTCTATCATCTGGGGAAAGGTGAATGTGGTAGCGGACGCCATGAGCTCTAAGGCAATGACTATGGGTAGTCTAGCCTTCCTATCTACAGTGGACTGTCTTCTAGATTTGGACATTTATTCTTTAGCTAATTAGATTATTCGGTTGGATATTTCAGATTCTTGGCGGGTCGTAGCTTATGTGGGAGTTGTGTCCTTCTTGCTTAATCGGATTAGTGGTTGTTAGTTTGAGGATGAGGCCTTTGTGGAACTTCGAGATCGGGTGTTAGCGGGTGATGCTGGTCAAGCTAGCTTAGATTTAGATGGGGTTTTTTTATTTGCAAGTCGTATTTGTGTTTCGAGAGTTGGGAGTTTGATCCCACAATTTTTCATGCCCCAAAATATACCCTAGGCATGACATGGCTTACAAGCCCCCGAGAGACCTTACACAAGCCACTTGGCATGCATATACACAATAAAATAGAATAAAGAGAGTTCATATCATACTAAAGCATTTGACTTTAAAGTGAAAGTATAGCATAGTCTTTACAAGCCAATCTAATACCTCAAGAGTGGTTGGGACGTAACCCATACACCACGTACAAAATCCGTAAACCACTACATATAAAAGAAATAAAGGTGACATGGTCCTCGTAACATAAGGATTCACCAAGTCTTCAAACTTTAAGTGATCAAGCAACTAGCCACGAGCGGGAGGGGAAGATCGTCGGACCCTACATTAGTGAAACAATGTAGGCACAAGTATCCATTAGTATATGGAATGTACTAAGTATGAGGGACGTGCATGAAAAGTGACACATGATCAATAAAGGGACATAATCGAAAAGATGATATGCATGACCAAGCTAAGCATAATGAAATCATTTAATGAAGAATCGTAAATCATGATCATGGTCAATGCATCTTAAATCATAAGGAAAACTTCATAACAACCTTTTAAAGTAATTTAGTTCATTTTGTGGGATATTAGCTTTAACCGACAATTGACCATGCGAGCTATAACATGGAATCCGATGCAACTCCCACAGCGAGAAGGGAGAGTCTACTTGCCAAGGTAGAACTACGTATCATGATTTTTGGACCAACATCAAATCGCATGGCCACATAAGGAGTAAAAAAGGACAACGTAGCACCTGGATCAAGTAAGGCATAAAAATTAAGGTGAAAGACTTTCAAAATATCGGTCACACATCCGGAGAACCCTCGTGATCCTATATAGTCTAAAGAGCATAAAACCTATTTAGACGAGGAGCACCAGAACCAGAATCACTAGGTTAAGTTTGCCTACCATCCTTACCCTTTCTAGCTTGCAATGGAAAATCTTTCACCTTGTGGCCGCTCTATCCAATACCAAAGCAACAATCCGTATCGGGAAAATATTTGCCATCATGTTTCTTACCACACCTTGAGCAAGGGGGAATTGAAGATCAGTTTCCACCACTTCCATAAGGTTTAGGGTATGACATACTATCCTTGTTGAACTTAGGAGTCAGAACATTAGAAGATCCTTGAAACTGAAAAACTTTTGCCAGACTTTGGGGCGACCTTGTCCACCGGACCTAGAATAAGAATAGTCACCATCACCGGTCCTTGCCCTCTTGGACTCTCTATCCCTTTCCTTGAGCTTCTCCTCTTCAATTTTTTGGGCATGAATCATCAAACAGGAGATATCCATCTCCTTAATAAGCATGGTAGTATGACACTCCTTGATCACCATATCAGACATAGCTAACATGAACTTTCTCATCCTTACCCTAGGGTCGGAATCCATAGTCGGAGCATACTTAGCTAATTGAGTGACCTTCAAAGAATACTCCTTCACACTCATATTCCCTTGTCGAATATTGATGAACTCAAGAACATTAATTTCTCTCATGTCAAGAGGAAAGAAACAATCAAGAAATGATCTTTTAAATCTCTACAAATCAAGAGGACCGCATAAACCATTCTCTTACTTTTCCATTGTTCACATTGTTCAAATGAAACTTGAGCAACACCCTTAAGTTGATGAGCGGCCAACTCTGCCTTCTATACAGTAGACAGTCCCATAATTCCCACTATCATATACACTGCATCAATAAAATCTTGAGGATCCTCATCATCCTTGGAACCATGGAACTTCGAAGGATTAATCCTAGTGAAGTATCTTATCATTGTTGTCGTCGAATCGACATTTGGGTTCACGGGAGCAATGGATTCTCTATTTTCCTGGGATGTCATAGCTTGAGCCAACACTTTCAAAGTGGTTCAAAATTTGACATGAGTCACTTGCTCGGCCAAAAGGGTCAAGCGGGACTTGGGGAACCTTGGGCTTTACATTCTCACCTATAATCCTTCTCACATAGGCTCTTCGAGGGGTCATATCCTAAAAAACATTGAACAAGATTTAGAAGGAGGATTTTATAGAGATAGACTCTATGGCACAACTTTAGAGTAATGAACGAAGTGAAGTCTCCTAAACGCTTTATAGTCACCTATTCATAAATGTGGCGCGTTTCACACTTATGAACAAGACTCTACTAAATGTGGCTTGTTAGACATCCTAGAACCTTTTTTCTAATGTCTTGTGCTCTGATACCAAGTTTTTCATGACTCAAAGTATACCCTAGGCGTGACATACCATATAAGACCCCGAGAGGCTCTACACAAGACACAAGACATGCATATACACAATATAATAGAATAAAGAGAGTTCATATAATAGTAAAGCATTTGACATAAAAGTGGAAGTTTAACAATAGCATGACAAGCTCATGTAATACATCAAGACTGGTTTGGACATAAACTATACACCATATACAAAATCCATAAACTAAGATAGATGAAAGAAATAAAGGTGACATGGTCCTCAGAACATGAGGACTCACCAAGTCTTTGAACTTCAAGTGATAAAGCAACTAGCCACGAGCGGGAAGAGGAAGATCGTCGGACCCTACATTGGTGAAACAATGTAGGCTCAAGTTGCATTAGTACATAAAATGTACTAAGTATGAGGAATATGCATGAAAAGTGAAACATGATCATTTAAAGAAGAATTGTAAATCATGAACATGGTCAATATATCTTAAATCACAAGGAAAACTTCGTAATAATCTTTGAAAGTCAATTTATTCATTTTGTGGGATATTAGCTTTAACCGACAATAGACGATGCGAGCTCTAGCATGGAATCTGATGTAACTCCCACGTCGGGAAGGGAGAGTCTACTTGTTAAGGTAGAACTATGTACCATGATTCATATGCTATTTTTAGATCCTCTAGCTAGGCCATTCAAGGCAATCCTACCGGGGCACGTAGTCTGGAACTAGAGGTTGCTACTAGATACTACCCTATTTGAGCATCCACCTCAAAGTTCTCTCGGTGCTAAGTTAAATCCCAATGGAATACTCAATTTGATTATCATCATATCATTCATGGAAAAGCTTAATTAAGTTAGTAATCCAAGCTTAAAAATTACACACAATAGCTCCTTATATCTTGAGTCAAGAATATGTGAGAAAGTCCTTTCACAATTTCATTGACGCTCATCTTAGAGCATCCTAATTCATAAAACATTCTTTTTTCATAAATCATGTATAACTTCAAGAAAACATCAATCATAGATTCATAGTTTCTTTATTAATTCATGTCTTTTAGGGTTCATAGTAAATATTCAAGATCAATGGATGGGTTCATGTGAAAATTTTGAGAAGCATGTAATTGAATCAAATTTCCTATGATTTGTCCTATTCACTCATAAATATAACTTTAGAAACTTGAAATTCCATAAAACTCAACCTCATTCTTAAGAGTACCATCTACGACCCGTAGAAACCTCTATAAACCGAACACTAGTCTCGTAGGACACAACTAGTGGCCCAAAATGAGATCTCTCCTTTCCAACTTGGCTTTCAAATTTTTCGCAGTGTTACAACATCTCCCCCTTGGAAATATTCATCCTCGAATAGGATCAAGCTAACATGAATAGAGTAGGGGAGAAACTAACAACCCAATCATGAATGCAATCTTCATCAAAAGGAAATTCAAGCTATCGGTCTAAGATCTCCACCGGAACATCTTTATAAGAAAGATTTTCTTTAACTTCCAAAACTTCTAAAGGAACTACAGACGTTAGATCTCCAACACACATTTTTAATAAGGAGACAGGGAATACCAAATGTATCAATGCTACATCACTAGGCAACTCATGTTCATAAGTAACTTTGCCAACATGCCTCAAAATCTAATATGGGTCCACATAATGGGAACTAAGCTTCCCTTTCTTTTCAAACCTCATTACACCCTTCATGGGTGAAATTTTTTTGTAGACCCAATTGTTAACTTCAAACTTAAGTTGTCTTCTTCTAACTCGAACCTTTTCCGTAGCCTCATGCACCAACTCGGACCCTAACAAAGCGACCTCAAAAACTTCAAACTAAACAAGAGGAGACCTACACCTCCTACAATAGAGAGCCTCAAACGGTTCCATCCCAATGCTAAAATGATAGTTATTATTACAAGAAAATTAAATCAAAGGAAAATCATCATACCAATTACCCTTAAAGTCAATCACACAAGCTGTTAACATAGCTTCTAAAGTTTAGATGGTACGCTCTACTTGTCCATCAGTTTGAGGGTTAAAATACGTGCTAAGTTTCACTTGGGTACCAAGATCTTTCTGAAACAACTTCCAAAACTAGGACATAAACTAAATACTATGATTGTAGTTAATGGTCAAGGGCACTCAATGCAACCTTACCTTTTTCTGAACATAAAGCTGGTGTAATCCATCGATGAGAATGACGTCTTAATGGGAAGAAAGTTAGCCGACTTTTTCATTCGTTCCATAATAATCCAAATCGAGTCAAAGTGTCGACGAGTGTGACGTAAGCCCATTATGAAGTCCATACTAAAATCGTCCCACTTCTATATTGGAATACTAATGTTCTGAGCCAAACTACCCAGCTTATGATGCTCAACATTCACTTGTTGACAATTCGAACATTTAGCCACAAATTCCACAATATCCTTCTTCATCCCATTCAACCAATAGATTTTCCCAAAATCACGGTATATCTTTGTGGTTCCCCGGTGTATAGAATATAAAGAACTTTAAGCTTCTGTCAAAATCTGAATCCTTATCTCATCAACATTCAAAACACATAACCGACCTTAATTTCTAAGGACGTCATCTCCCCATTGGGAGAAAGCCTCAATGCTTTTTCAGAAACCACCTTCTTTAAATCAAATAGTACCGGGTAAAGATCCTGCTTATCTTTTACATCTGATACAAAAGATGACTCGAAACCATTATGAACAACTATACCACTTTCATTAGAATCAACTAAGCAAACACCCAATCGGGCCAACCTATGAACATCATGGACTAACTCCATCTTATAATCCTGAACATGAACAACACTTTCCATCGGTAGTCGACTACGATCCTCCGCCACCACATTTGCCTTACTAGGATGATAGAGGACACTCATATCATAATATTGCAATAACTCAAGCCATCTTCTTTGGTGAAGATTCAAATCCTTTTTGGTGAACAAATATTTCAAACTCTTGTGGTCGGTAAACACATCTCCATGAATGCCATACAAGTAATGTCTCCAAATCTTTAAAGCAAACAGTACCGCTGCTAAATCCAAATCATGAGTCGGTTAATTATTTTCATGCACCTTTAATTGCCTTGAAGCCTAAGAGAAGACTTTCCTATGTTGCATCAAAAAACAACAAAGACCAATCCGTGAAGCATCACAATAAACTACAAAACCATTCGATTCTTCTGGTAATGTTAAGATAGGGGTTGAAGTGAGTCTATCCTTAAACTCATGAAAATCTTCTTATAAGCTTCCGACCATAGGGATTTTTACCTTCTTTTGAGTCAATGTTTTCAAAGGCGAAGCAATAGAGGAAATCCTTTAATAAACCTTCTACAGTAACCAGCCAAACCAAAGAAGCTTTGTATATCTGAAGGAGAATGGTCTAGGCCAATTCTTAACCACCTTACTTTTCTTAGGATTGACTTGGATACATTCATCGGAGAAAATATGGCCAAGGAAAGAAACGGACCTCAACCAAAACTCACATTTGCTAAACTTAGCATACAAATCGCGATCTTTGAGAATTTGCAACACAATCCTCCAATGCTCAACATGCTTATCCTCAGTCTATGAGTAAATCAAAATATCGTCAATAAACACAATCAAAAACATGTCAAAATATTTCTTGAAGACTTTATTCATCAAATCGATGAACATCGTCGGGGAATTAGTCAAACAAAAAGATATCACCAAAAATTCATAATGCCCATATTAAGTTTGAAAAGTCATCTTCGGAATATTACTCTCCTTCACCCTCAATTGGTGATAACCCGATCGAAGGTCAATCTTAGAGAAGTAACTCCCTGGTTGGAGTTGATCAAATAAATCATCTATCCTTGGAATAGGATACTTATTCTTAATGGTAACCTTATTCAATAGCCGATAATCAATGCACATTTAGAGGAAACCATCCTTCTTCCAAACAAACAACACCGGGGAACCCCATGGAGAGATACTCGGTCTAATAAAACCCTTATCCAACATGTCCTTTAACTGATCCTTTACCCCTTTAAGTTTTGTCGAGGCTATATGATAATGAGGAATAGAGATAGGCTATGTATCAGGTACTGAAGTCTATTTCCCTTTCGGGAAGAATACTAGGAAGATCATTCGGAAACACTTTCGGAAACTCATTTATAATTGGAACTAGCTCAAGAGTAGGGGTTTTGGAATTTATATCCCTAACCCGAACTAGATGGTAAATGTAACCCTTAGATATCATCTTCCTAGCCTTTAGACAAGAAAAAAACTGACCCTTAGTGTAACGCCCCAGTTATTTAAGCTAATATTGGCACTCCAACAAGCTATTCCTTGATGTTAGGAACAACTCCTATTTCGCAATTCCTTGACTCGAATTTTGTAATGTGAGAAAACTTGTTTTCCTTTAATTGTGATCGTATTATAAATTATTGTCTTAGGGTATCTCAGTAAACTTTCATTACATTATATATATATATATATACCTATCTTTCTAATAATAGTAAAGAATGTGAAATGTTTTTAGGATTTTGGGCAGTCCTCCTTCATCCTACTATATTTATCTACGAATATCGCACCTCCTCAAGATTTCGGTTCCTTTAAGAATAGGAAATATTGAGAACTATATCATAACTTTATTAGTTACAAACTCGCATGGAAACATTTCTTCCATTTGGCTGAAAAACTTAAGACACACTACTTTGTGGTAAATGATCAAATTTGTTTGTGAGCTGGTAATGTTTAGTACTTTAAGCATATCTCGTTCTGTAGAACTCCGTTTTCAGTGAATAAATATGATTTGGAAAGATAATAAATACACGTACAACTATTTTTTTTGGGTAGAAATCAAATTTACAATTATGGATTCGAATTATGGGACGCAACATAGAACAATTTCTGTCCAAAATTATGAATTAGAAATCCTGTATGTTCAACTGTTAGTGATTTGATTATATATTTTTGTACAAAACGTATTCTTCGGTGATTCTTCATTATTTGAAATATTACGAGATATAGCTACATCTTTCATGAAGGATATAATGTCCAGTTTTGTAGTTTTCCTTTTCAAAACTAAGTTGCGAGATAAGGTACCAGGCTGGCCAGATTTACCCTTTTGGGAGCAGAGTCGTATTTGTACAGGATAGACTTATTTGTGATGATAATCTTGTTTTATGTAAACATTATTGAGCCACAAGAAATTTAAGAAGTTATTTAATTTTATTTTTAAGGTTGTTTGTACTCGTGTACAAGTCGAGGATCTTGGTATGTTTGTTGGTCTACCGCTTGAACTCTTGAAGTTGTGTTGGCTGATTTCTATGCTAAAAGATTGAGGTTGGTGTATAAACTCATACTTGTACTCTTTTTACCTGCTAGTATATTTGAAAGGTTATCTTGGTACCTTTGTTGCTCTTTGTCCCTTGGTCTTATAGTGCTTATATCCTTGGAAACTTTTAAGACACTTGCGTCCACTTGTACGGACTGCTTGATTACCTGGCATTCTTGTTGGGACTTTATCCTTATTGTGGCTGTGACTTTGTCACTATTGGTATGCCTCTTGATACAGATCTTTTTCCATCTTGAATCTGGATTTTTGGTTCGTCTTAAGTATGAAAGTTGTCCATTTTAAGTACGAACTAGAAAGCCATTTATAATATGGTTCTTGGTTCGCTTGATTATTGGGCATGGACCTTTCTCGATACAGGGCTTCGGTCCTTTTTGTTACTTGATTATGCCGGGTGTGACGGTAGGACGTATATATTTTGTGAGCCTTGTTATTTGACCTCTTGTGAGATCGTGCTATGAGCGTTCTTGACACTTAGATCTTTAAATATCGAACTTGATATTCTTGATATATTGTTTACTTGATTTATTTATTATGTTTCAATTGTGCTGCTAATGATTGGAGAAAGGTAACTTGGAAAATCTGATGGCTCCAAACTTATAGTTTTTACACCACTAAGTTTTATGCTTAGCGATAGTTGTTCCTATCGTAGGGAATGCTTGACAAGATACATGAAGCTTGCCATTGGAGAGTGAGTTTTTGAAAGCTTTAAGGAATATCACATTTGCATAGAGGCATCTATATTTTGTAGAAATCTTGAGACTTGTATATGATCCATGTGTTGTACAATTACATGTACTTTTTGAGGCTATTTTGATCTTGACACCATGGGTTGTAACATAAGTTTGGCGACATGTTTTGTTGTTTTGGGGTGTGTAAACCCTTGTCTTTAATATACTAAGTTTAATGTTTGTTTTAAATGTTTGTATAAAGCATGAACTGGTTAAATTTGGTACTCCGAAGTCGGTCATAATTTATAACATATTTGGTACTAGCATGTATAGTACATGAAAGTCTCTTAGCGTATTTGTTTAAATTATTTTGAGAGATTCTGCTGCCATAAATTGGCACTATTACCTTGTTTAAATTTTAGATCATATAAATTTCTAAATGACAAGCCTTCATATCTTTAATTATTTTCTTTTTTGGCCTAATTCCTCTATTAGATTATAATTAATATGTCCTATGTTAATGTCTTTTAAATGTCATATGTAGTATATTAGCTTTCTTTTTAAGGTGTTGCATCCTTCCGAGAGGGTTTCTACAAGTGTTGGTATCAGAGCCTAGGGTTGTGATTCTAGGACTTTAGTTGTGAATTGGTTGTATACTTGTTTCCTTTTTGAGAAGGTTTTGGTTATTTTATTTATTCACCTACATGATTTATAATATTTTTATTGCATGTATAGTGCATATGCATCATGTACATGTCCCTAATGCAATGTGATCTTCTCTTTTGAAGGAATTAAGTTATGGAATCTTCTTCTAATAAACCTATGGAAGTTACTCGTGAAGGTTCGGGTAACTCTATTTTCCAACCTCATGCACTCTAAGAGGTTGGAGAACATTTCTCGGATCAATATGTTCCCAATACTAGTGGGTCTGAAGTGGGAAACCATCAAGGTTTAAGAGCTGGTCCACATCCTCACATAAGTCATAGTGATCAAGCCATGAATCCTTTTTTCCAACAGATGGTTGAATTCTTACACCACATGGCTGAAACAATGCATGACCCTAACGTGATAAATTTTGAGAAAATGAGGAAAATGGGTGGAGTTGAGTTTGAAGGCACTGTTGATCCCACTGATGCTGAACAATGATTGGAGCACATGGAGAGGGTGTTTGAGCAGTTGGAGTGTTCAGATGTTGCAAAATTTAAGTATGCTATCTCACTATTATAAAAGGATGCTTACGATTGGTGCAAAATTTATTTATTCACTTACATGATTTATAATATTTTTATTGCATGTATAGTGCATATGCATCATGTACATGTCCCTAATGCAATGTGATCTTCTCTTTTGAAGGAATTAAGTTATGGAATCTTCTTCTAATAGACCTATGGAAGCTGCTCGTGAAGGTTCGGGTAACTCTATTTTCCAATCTCATGCACTCGAAGGGGTTGAAGAACATTTCTCGGATAAATATGTTCCTAATACTAGTGGGTCTGAAGTGGGAAACCATCAAGGTTTAAGAGTTGGTCCACATCCTCACATAAGTCATAGTGATCAAGTCATGAATCCTTTTTCCAACAGATGGTTGAATTCTTACACCGCATTGCTGAAACAATGCATGACCCTAACGGGATAAATTTTGAGAAAATGAGGAAAATGGGTGGAGTTGAGTTTGAAGGCATTGTTGATCCCACTGATGCTGAACAATGATTGGAGCACATGGAGAGGGTGTTTGAGCAGTTGGAGTGTTCAGATGTTGCAAAATTTAAGTATGCTATCTCACTATTACAAAAGGATGCTTACGATTGGTGGGAAAGTGTTCCGAATGCTAAGGTAAAACCTCCAGTTTTTACTTGGGATGTTTTTCTTAACGAATTTCATATGAAATATGTCCCACCTGCTTATTGTGATGCAAAGAAAAAAGAGTTTTTGAGTTTAAGGCAACGAGGCATGTCTATTCCTGAGTATCAAAAGAAGTTCCTACGACTCTCTCATTATGCTGGAGGTATTATTAAAGAGGAAAAAGACAAGTGCAAGAGATTTGAAGATGGTTTAAATGATTCCATCAGGAAGAATGTGGCAATCCTGCAACATGAGAACTTTACCAGGTCCGCTCAACATAAGTAAAACAGATCAGATTTTTCCACAGCTAGTACTCCAAATTCGGGCCAAGGCAAGCCTCGCGTTCCCACATGTGCACAATGTGGAAAGAATCATTATGGTACCTGCAGGAGAGCTTCTAGTGCATGTTTCAATTGTGGCAGCTTTGATCATAAAGTGAAGGATTGTCCTAATCCCAATCATCTTCCTTCCTTGCGCACTCAAGGTTCAGTTCATAAGCTTCCTACTAATCCTCCTCAGACCAATATAGGTGCAAGACCTAAAAACACACAACCAGCAGGTTCAACTGGAGTAAATCAAGCTAGTGTGCCAAGGGCTACTGCACGAGCTTATGCTATGAGACAAAGGGATGATCAAGATGGACAAGATGTGGTTGTCGATAAATTTCACTTACTTGGCTTAAGTGTGTTTACACTGTTTGATTCTGGTTCTACACACTCCTATATTTGTTCAGGACTTGTTCTTCCTGAAAACGTGAAATCTGTGAGATTTAATTATGATGTGCTAGTTGAAAGTCCTTTGGGTTACCAAGTTGTATGTAATCGAATTTACCGAGCTTGTCCCTTCGTGATTTAGAACCTAGTCTTCCCTGCTGATTTGATTGAAATGCTTTTCAAAGATTTTGATGTTATTATCGGGATGGATTGGCTTTATAAATATCATGCAGTAGTGGATTGTACGTGAAAGCATGTGACTTTTAAAGGTCCTACATTTTCACGCATTATTATACAAGGTGAAAGATCACTGACATATAGTATTATTTCTACGCCTTGGCAAGAAGGTTGATTTGTCCAGGTTGTGGTTCATATCTTGCTCACATAATTGACACACGGTTCGAGAGTCCTTGTATCATGGACATACTTGCTCTGTGTAATTTTATAAAATCTTCCTAGGTTGTCCCCTGAAAAAGAGGTTGAATTTCCGATCGAGCTTATTCTTGGATCTACCCCTATTTCTATCACCCCTTAAAGAATGACTCCAGCACAATTAAGAGAATTGAAAGCTCAATTGCAAGAACTTCTTGAGAAAAGATATCCACTTCCAAGGATCGATGATTTGTTTGACCAATTGAAGGGTGCTAAATTATTCTCAAAGATTGATTTAAGGTCTGGAAATCACCAACTGCGCGTCAGAGAGAAAGATGTTCCTAAAACGGCTTTAAGAACTTGGTATGGTCATTATGAATTTTTTGTGATGCCATTCAGATTGAAAAATGCTCCTGCGATATTCGTGGATCTAATGAATCGCATATTCAAGCCTTATCTTAATCAGTTTGTGGTGGTCTTTGAAGATGATATTTTAATATTTTCTAAGTAGTGAAGACCATGATAAACACCTCCGGATTTTTTTGCAAATTTTGAAGGAAAAAGAACTGTATGCTAAACTTTCCAAGTGTTAATTTTTGCTTA
>JAGDQO010002040.1:0-21018 GCA_018342035.1 Solanum appendiculatum | reverse complement strand
TTCTTCACAAAGATAAATATGGTCTTTTAAGCACAATAAGTATTCCACGGTGAGACACATCATTATTTAATATGGTTTAAAATTTTTACAAGTCTTATAGTTTGTTTTTGTCCTCATTTTATTTTCATTCGCACCGAAAAACTATTTCAAAAATACTGAATCGAACCAAACCAAAGTTTGATAAAATTGAACAGAAGAACCGAACATTCACCCCTAGTTGTAGCTAGGGGTGGCAAAATCAAACCCAACTCGTCCAACCCGTTTAAGTTTGGGTGGGTTATTGATCCGTCCATTCATTAGCTCAACTCATTAAAAATTGGGTTGATATGTAACCCGAATTGGCTTATGAGAAATCTTGTCAAAATATTTTTAAAAAACTTTTTTTTCAATTTGGTATGTTATATATAGCCATAATAAAGAAAAAAATAATTTTATTAGGTACTAAAATAGTTTAAAAGAACAAATAAAATAATTAAGCTTAGTAAAAGATAGGGTTGGGTCTTGACCCGTTATATAACCCATTAACTAATCCGTTTTGACTTAAGTAAATTTGGATTGAGTCTTGACCCGTTATATAACCCATTAACTAACCCGTTTTGACCTAAGTAAATCTAGATTGGGTTGGGTCTTGACCCAATTATTGTCTAAACCCATTATGACCCACCCATATTTGATCCAACTAGCCCAATCGGCCACTCCTAGTTGTAGCCAAGTTCGATACTTGATGCATACTTTTTCAAAACTGAAAATCAAAGAATCGAATCGAAGAATCAAACGCCGACTTCTAACTTTAGCCATGTTAAAGAACATATTCATGTATTCTTATTTTTTATTTTTTTTACCAAAAAAGTTTCTTGAAGAGTTCTAATAACATCCACTTTTCCTCTTTCCACTTCAATCCCAAAAAACATTTCTTACGAATTTGCAAAAAACAAGGAAAGGACTTACTAGCAAAAGAGACCACAAGATAAAGGGTCACATGGGGTGTGGAGCTCAAGCCTAAAGAGACTTTTTGAATAGAAATTCACCCAAAAACCCAAAAGCAAACCACAAAAAGGTGACCCCAAAAAGCTTCCCCACACACACTGAAGACAACTTTCCAGTAATGGCGGCACATGAAGAAGAAGAACAACACCATCATCAACAACAAGAACAAGAAAGCCCCATTTCCCCTTTCTCCTTAAAACCCAACAATAAACACTTGGAAAAGATTTTCTCCTCATATTTGGGTCTAAGTTTCGCTATCTTTCTTGGGTCTTTACCAAGAAATGCACTTTCTTTGGTTGGAAGACTTCAGAACCGCAACAAGCAGCTAACTTTTCAGCTTATTGACAAAGAGGAGCAGTTAAATCAGCTACTTTTTAGGAGAAAAGAGGATTCAAAGGCAAATGCAAGAGTTGTGGAAATCTTTGCAAGTCATAGACATGCCTGGCAGCAAGAAGAGAAGAGGTTGTTACAGCAGATCGATGAGTGTGATGAAGAAATTGCAGACTTAAGAGGGAGAGCTGAGCAGTTTGAGAAAGTGGAAAGTGAATTAAGGGATAATATTGAGGACCTGAAAAGGGAGATCAGTGAAAGAGATGAAATGTTGAACTTTATGAGTAGAAGGGGTTGTGAGATGGAGAATAGTACAAGTGGAGATGGTGATGGTGATGGTGGTGGGAGTGATGGTGTTGGGGATTGCTATGCTGAAATGGGTTTGAGGTTTGGGAAAGTTGGGATATCAGAAGGGATGGATTTGGGGGTAGGGATGGAAGAGTGTTACTTGGCTAATGGGATTCCTAATGCTGAACAAATGAGTGGTGTTTATGGACAGAGTAATGGGTTTAACTCAGAATACTTGAATTCTGCTTCTAAGTTTTGGGCTGAAAAAGCTAGTCCTTGGCAGGTAAGATCCATTCATTCTTTCTTTTTGGGGACTTTTTTGTTCTTTATAGTTGTTATTTGGGGTTTTATAGTGAGTGCTGTCATAATGTGGTAAAAACACAAAGTCCTTTCCAGGATCTTCATATGTAGGAAGAACTTGGACTAAAGTTTGTCTCTTTTATGTTTGTCTTATATTTTGGTTTTCCATGGTGGAAATTATGAAAGAGTTGCTTCTTTTATTTAACCATGGGATTGTACTTGAAGTACTACTTGATATGCTTTCTTCTTTGTGTTTATCTGTTTGTTCATCTTGGGGCAGTAGAATTTGTTTTTATATGTGATATCTGATGAAACAAATGAGCCAGAGCAATTGAGGATGAACAAAATTAAGTCATATAAAATGTTAGGCTGATAGAGTTCTTGGTGAAGTACAGACCTTTATGACCTTTCTTCACATACCTGAAAATTTCACAGGAATATCCAGTTCTAATCGTTTCTGATATAGCTGAAATGAAGGTGTTTATCCAGGAGTAGTTCAGCGCCAAATTCAAATTGAATTGTATAATGATTACATTCTGAGATGCTTATTAATGAAATATGTAGTTTAGTGTGTACTCAGTTACCTCCTACTTGTCTTGTGATTTGTCTTTATTGTTGAGACTCGTGTCTCTGTTATCTAAAATTTTGAATGGTTTGATCTTCTTGGTGGCTACTAAAAGTTCAAACTACCCCGGATATGGTTCTGTTTACTGAAAGATAATACTCACCTCAATTGTTCATTTTTACCCTATACTGGTGTTATGGACCACTGCTTGAAAACCAGGTCATCATTTTGTACTTTTCTTCTTTCACCTTTTTCGTCCTATTAGAGGTTTGCAATTCTTGCTTCAAGAATGGTCCCCTTTGGTTGAATACTTTGCATGAAGGTTGATTTCCTGGTTATGAAGGAAGCTCTAGAAATCCATTTAAAACGGATCGTCTTGTTGGCATAGAACACTGACCCTTTGGTTGAATACTTTGCATGAAGGTTGATTTCCTGGTTATGAAGGAAGCTCTAGAAATCCATTTAAAACGGATCGTCTTGTTGGCATAGAACACTGACCCTCCACCAAGTAATGACATCCAATTATATATCCCCTTTGGTTTGGGAAGTTCAATGATGATCTGGTTAAAATGGATCCTTATATCAGCAAAGAATGGGCTGTTATCAGTCAACATCTAGTCGATCTGTTATATTTCTGTTTAAGATTCATCAACCTCAATGGAAAGATGTCCTTTCTTTTTCTTGTTGCAAGCTGTATCTTGTACTTGTCTATGTATCTTATTTTTCCAATTACAATGTTCTCTTTGGTAATGCGTTATATTATCGAATTAAACAAGTTCCTCCATGAAACTTGACCTCCCTAAAGACACCTCTAATCCAGGCACTTATCTTTCCAATTCAGAAGGATCACTGAAACATTTTCCCTATACTTGGTGGATGTGTCAAGTTTGGACTAGGTAGAGATCACACATTCAATTTGTGGCTATGTTTTTTGTCTTTTGTCATTTTTCTCTTTATTATAATTAAAAAAAGATTTGGATTTTCTTAACCTTGGTACAGACACCCTTTTCATTTATTAGGATCCAGAGGAAATTGGAGCATTTCACTATGTCGTCTTCAACTTGAACCGAAAGGCTAAAGAAAACCTTAAAAATAAACATGACTGTTAGTTGATCTATGCCTTTTGAGCTGGTAAGGGATAAAGTCAGATTTATGATGGTTAGAGCAAAAAGAGAAATAAACGTCTAGTTCAAAATGCTTGAATTCTAGCTTCAAGCTTGGATGATAGGAGAGATGAGGTTCTTTCGACTCTTATTCAGCTTCTTCCTTCTATGTGAAATGTCATACCTATCTTAGTACATACCAGCTTGGTATTTAGGATCCTATTGGGTCTTAAGAAAATGTATTTTCTTAATGCAGGATATGCAGTATGATTCTGGCAATTCAGTTCACCATTTAAAGCATTTTGTAGCAAGGTAAACATTCTATTATTAGAGAAATGCTTAGACGTTTACATTTTGACGTAGCAACTAACTTGGGTGATACCTTTTGCTTTCTCAGAAGGGAGGCCCCTTGGAAGATAGATGGTGAATCAACAGGAGTCTCCTCCAAACTAAAGTTACTCGAGCAGGAGCTACTGAATTTGGAAAAAATTGGGAAGACTGATTTATCGAAGGTACCATCATCAACGCGGAAGCAAGTGAAGAGATACCAAGCTCTTGCTGGCAAGATCGATGATCTATGCAGAAGAATGGTAATTACTGCAACTCTGCTAGCTTATTGATTAAAATTTTAGCATATGGATTTCAAAGCTTGTTGCATGCATGCTTAGGTTTCTCTAAGAATGGACAATATGTACGTTTTTTTCTCAAAAGAAATCGAAATCAAGAAATACACTTAACTCATCTTTTTTTGTGTGAAATGGATTTACCTCATGCATCTCTAAGGCTAGGTAATGACTACTTTATCTATTGGACTTGTTCAGAGAAGGTTATAAACTAGTCTTGATTACATCTGCTGACTCGAATATTTAGATGTTGGGTTATACCCTTAGCTTGCACGACTAGGCCTTACAATTAGCTTTTTACCTAAACACAAACATACAACTGATAATGATCTCCCTCCCTCTTAGCAGCAGGCTAGTGATCCTTGTGAACCCAGCCTGAGTCCTGAGTTCCGGACCCAACGACAGACAGAGTTTTTGGTTGAAGCATTTCGACTTCAGCAGTGTGCATCTGAAACTGCACAGAAGCTGATGGTACTACAAGCTGACAGTGGAAAAAGCTATTACGGGGACGAATTTGAAGGTCAAGCTCAACTAGCCACTAAACGATCCTTTGACTCCATCCGAAACAACTTAAAAGAAATCCAACGGAATTTAGAGATATGGCTTGCTAGAATTATTGGGGATCTCGAAGGAATCCTCTCGCGAGATGGTGCTTCTCGTGTAAGGGATTATTACATATCTAGATATCCTTTTGTTCGATAGTCATGTGTTAACATGCTCAGTAAAATCATGATTGAAAATATAGTTTCTCTTTTGATTAGTTTGTCCTCCATGCTATTGAAAATGATGTATAGCTCCTTTCTGTTATGTTAACAAGATATATCAAGATGGGCAATGACTTCTTTCTAACTGAATGAACAATATGAGGTTGATAAGACCATTTATGCACTTAAATTTGCTTCACAGAAGCAAACTATTAATGCTAACCAGTACTAAAAAGAGTGAAGATTTTTGACAGAATTATTGCTGGATGTCACTATTCCTGATCTGGATGCTTGTCATTTACTAGTTTTACTTGGTCCTTAGCAACTGGATAAATGTCATATCTACTTTAATCTGGCAAACATTAAATATTTGTGGACCAGGCTTTATGGCCCAATTTGATTTGAAATAAGATCGATTTGAAGTTAAATTTTTTTTTGGATATGTGATTTAGATTCTTAAGTTGCATTTTTTCTTATTAACATGAAAACCTCTTGTGAAAATTAGGGCTGTTCAAAATCGAATCGAAATCGATAATTCAAACCGAAAAAAAGTTATTGGTTTATAGGTTTTGATAACTGTTTTGACTTTTTTTGTTATCGGGTTATCGGTTCTTAATGGTTTGAGGTTTCTTCTTAATGGGTTAATTGATAACCCGATAGTAAATTAAATAATTATATTTATATCATTTTGTATATAAAGTCCTTGACTTAGAGTTTAGTTTCCTACTTTTATTTCTGGCTGTCTCAAACTCTTGGATATTCTACAATGTAAAAGTATTTGCTTTTTAGCAAGATGTAATTTGTGAACTCATGTGCATGGTTCATTTGGTTTGTCACCTTGTTTCTAAGTGATTTTTAATGACTTTTTTTTGTGTCAAATCTTAACGGTTAAATCGATAACCGAACCGATAACGATCAATAACCAATAAACCAATAACCGATAAGCCAATATATTAATGGTTCTTTAACGGTTTAGCATCTCTACAAACCGATAACGAATAAGTCAAACCGATAAACTTCAAAACCGAATCGAACCGATTGATACGCAGCCCTAGTGAAAATTATCAAGACTTTCAACACTTGTACAATCTTACCAAATGAGCAAATCCTATTTCATGAACAAGGTATTGGAATATTCTAAGACATTGAGTTAATAAAGTGTATACCTTCATGTCTCTTTTATAAATAAATGTTTGTGATTACATGTTATTACAAACTTTCAAATATATATAATTTTACAAAGAATAGCTGGTTCAATAAACCAATAATAGTAGTAACTAACTATTTTTTTATTTTAAAATTATGAGTCTTTTCTTGGAAAAAAATTTGGTTTACTTAGGCGTTAGTAACATTTGCTAATAAGTACAGAATCATAAGTTAATCATCCCCAACTAAAAAGATAGTTAAGGATGCGCCACTCTCAAATGAGCATTATTGCGTGGTCCAAATTTAATCAAAAGCTCCAATGCAGGCTTCGATGGGTGGGAAATTGAAAAAAATTAAAGAAAAAGTCATCCCTAAATTATAATTTATCGTTTTATGAACATTTTTAGCTTGGCTAAATCTTTTTCGATTTTATCCTCTAATATCTTTTGTAACCTCTAAGATACTCTTCCTAAAAATATAATACTCCCTTCATTTTATCACAATACCTATTAATTGATGTATAATCTTTTAAGTCTAGAAAAATAAGTAAATAATGTTAGAATAAAATAGGAAAAAAATAAATTTTTTTATGATATGTTAAAAGAGAAAGGTAAAAATCTATTTTTAAAGTAGTAGACAAATAAAAATGATCGGAGAGAGTAACTTTTAACCATCTCTGTTCTATTTCTGTCAAGCAGTGCAATCAGGTTTTAAACCAAGTTGTCAATCACTCAATATAAAGAAACCAAATTCAAACTTTTTTGGGGGTTTATTAATTGAAGGTTCAAACATACTTATAGCAGTAAATTATTTTTTCCAGCCAGGAAAAGCATACACTTGCTGTTACACTAAAATCAGACAAGCCACATAGTCCAATAACAATTTAACAACATAGATAGATGAGCCTTATGCTGAAGGAGCACCTTCTTCCTGCAACTGTTTCACCTTGGTGATGTAGTCGTTCATGGCTTCATCGGTGGATTTTCCTGCCATAGATGCACACGATGCAGTTAATAGTTGTGTTTCTCATACAGCCAAGGAAAAGGAAGTCAATCTGAACACTGTTAGATCACATACCTTCAACAGCCTTCCATGCATCCCACTTTGCTCTGTCCCTCATGTTGAACATGCCAGGACGGCCTGCCCATAAAATAAGAATGGACGTAAGAACAAATTGTAGCTAGTTTGACACAGCAAGTACATATGCGTAAGACATTTCAAGCATAATACTCACTTGTGTTGACACTGCCAACAGTGGCTTGCTTGAAAAGCCCGTAAAGAATGAGCTTGTTCTCATTGGTGGTATTCTCGGGCAATGTCTTGGCTTTCTCGGCGTGCTCTTCAAATTCCTCCTGAAACCCACATAGTTCAGTAAACAGGTGTGGTAGCAGCAGATGCAAAGTTTAACTTCCAGGTATACTTTCCTAGTGATAAAAAAGGATGAGACACCAACTTAATAGTGGAAATGAACAGTGTTTGTGGATCAAGAGGGGAACTGAAGTTATGGAAATCTAAAATACAAATTGAGTGTGCCTTCATGGGGATTAATGAAAAGTTTGCAATTCTGGATGCCAAATATGTACAAATTCATTGATGGACTGGTTTATGGTTAGTTCAAAGAGTATTTGCAAGAATGTTAGACATGAAAAGCACAATAATACATTCCTCAACATTGTAAAAGATTCCGCAGGCCAACATTTTGCTTTGACCATGTTAAGAAGAGCAAATTTTAGAGACAGTTATGTGTTGTCATACGGTTCTTCAACATAGCCCTGACTTGTGAATTTTTTTGAGGAATTCCAGGTGGAGCTGTAGGGAACACTTTTTCCTTTTCATCTACAAATGCTACTATATAAACATCACCATGAAGCACAAAGCATCCTCAGATCCCTGTGTGTTATCCTATGATTCAACCATAATCCAGCCTTAAAATTTCATGTTTTCACCACCGAATTTTTGGCTAGTGTACCTCTCAGTAGCCTATATACTTGTGGTAACAGGAATCCTTTTAGTGCAAGGCGACTGGCCAACCAACAATTATTCACGTCACTTAAAAATAGGTAAGACTAAACTACATCCACTTGGATATGAACAGCAGATAAATTTCAAAGCCAGGTTGAACACAAAGTGCGCATTTCTTTCAATTTCTCCCCTTTCCCAATAAAAGAAACATGGAAGGGTGATGATAGGTTTTTGACCAGGAAACGTAAACTAGTCCTAGACTAGGCAATACGGGATAGAGGTAAGAGAAAACCTGGCATTATCTCATCTTCAATTTTAGTTAGCCTATTTACACAGAAGTTGGTCAATGTAGCACCATATAAATTCGAGAAATGGCAATTTGTTCACCACTAGTATTTTGATGGCCCTAACTGCACATTAACTAATAGTATTCTGATTCTAAGATCTCGTCCCCTGGATTTAGTCATCGACTTAAGCTTCAAAGAATACACCATATATATAGCCAATAATATCAACAATCTCAAAAACCAAAAGAAGAATACTTTCATAAGATGAAACAAAACATTGTTGAAATTGTGGACTATTTCTGGGCCAGAAACAATACATCTTTGAATAATATATGCCTTTTAATAAAGCCAAAAAATGTCATGTTCAAATTCCAATAGACGAGTGAACAAAGTACTACTCATCTAGCATTGCATCCTCACTATTTTTTATCTAATTCAGTGCTTAAATCGTGATCATTACCATAAATCTTTCAAGTAGTCCAAAACGCACTGCACAAATTCGTAATAACAACTTATGAAAGCATGGTTCATCTGCTAACGAATCGAATTACTATTCTCAACTACCTCAGTGCTTAAACCGTAATCATTAGCTTAAATCTTTCAACAAGGCCAAAAATGTACTGCATCCGAACCACAGTATGAACTGCAACACAAAAACACTTAAACATCAATTACACCAACAGATCAGATCAACCCAATCACCAAGTCTCCACACTAAGCATTAACCAAACAATCCTTCCATTTGGGTCTCTAAATCTACATTCACGTGACACATAATCCACAAAAACACTCGAAGAAAGATCACCGACAAAGAAAACTAACAGATCCGTAAAACCAATTGAAACAATACTAATATAACAAAAAACCCATAATTAAAAACGAAAATTAATCAGAGAAAAATCATTTTCACAGTCAAAATGATCCACTTCAAACAAGATGAATACATACTGGAAGGGAAAAAAAGAAAAAAAAATCTAAAGGGGTTTCAGACAATTTACCTTCAAACCCATGTTGGAAATCTGATCTGCTTAGCTTGATAACAACGCGAGAAAACTGGAGAAGAAGAGCAGAGTGATTGTGGTGGAGATTGAAGAAGAAAGGTGAGTGTATATATATAGACTATAATGGGAGTATTAGCATAGGAAATAACGTAAATATTCGATTATGATAATCTAAACAAGTTGGCGTGTAAAATTGCACCGCTCAACTATGGACCTAGATGTTATTTGAGGTCCACAAAATATTAAATTGTTGGGCTTCTTACGTAAATGTATCATAAATTTAAAAGGGAAAATTACATGGAATGACAAACCTTACTAGGTTATTAGTCATTAAGGGTATAGTTTAATTTATTTATGTTTTATAAATACCGTTTTAATTTTTTTGCCACTAATAATGGGACCCACTGACGAGTTTGTATACCGAGGAGCAATAAATCTCTCATGAATTTGTATACGTAGGTGCAATAAATCTAATTTTCATCTCTCCTCTTCACATTCCCCTTTTCTCTCCTAAAATCACTCCTACACTCCTAATTTGAAATCCGAAATTCCTCATCTCCCTCCTAATTGATTTCCCAAATCTGAAGGTAACCGCCTAAATCTTTTCTAAACCTCGTTGTTTTTTCGTTTTTTTCATTTTTATATGTATTATGCTTCTTATTTTTTGGCTAATTTTTTCTCTAAAGTCTATCATCAGTCATTAGATTATCAACTTTTTCAAAAGCAAAATGAAAGATGGAACTTCATCTAAGAGTATTACGAGAGGTACGCCATTGCATGTCAAAGTTGTTGATAATCGACCATCGTTTTCAATCGGTTTTACTCAAGATTTTAGAGTCAATTCAGGGTCTATGGCAAAATATAAACAAGTTCTAGAGGAAGAATCTATTGAATACTTGAGATCCAAGAAAAAAAATGACTCAATTGCACTTCAGGAAGTCATCAACAATGTCAAGGCAAGCGGCATTAAAATTGTTGAAGGAGGAAGTAAGAGGAAAGCCAAAGACTATACAAATTGATTAGCTATATACAAAATTGTATGAAGTATATATATATATATATTCTGCTTAAAACACAGTTGTATATAGATATTTGTATATTTTGTTAGTTATATACAAGATTGCTTGAAGTATATGTATATTTTCTGCTTAAATAATATTTGTTTATAGATATTTGTATATTTTGTTAGTTATATACAAGATTGCTTGAAGTTTATGTATATTTTCATATTTTATTAGTTATATACAAATTGCTTGAAGTATATGTATATAGTGATTTGTATATTAAGTTAGTATATACAAATTGCTTGAAGTATATGTGTATAGCGATTTTTATATTAAGTTAGTATATGCAAAATTGCTTGAGGTATTTGTATATTAGAATAGAATTGTTAATATTCAATTCCTCTAAATTTGTATAAATAAAAATAAATTTTTGCGAACCATGGGAATAAACAAAACAAAAAATAATTCATTTTTCAAAATTTCAATTATATACTATACAAATCGTTTGTATACTTTCTTGCCGTTCAAAACATGAATTTTCCTTGAAAGAAACGCTTACATGGCATTGAATATTCAAGAATATTGATTAATCATATGCTTCAGCTGTTTGAGGAAGAAACCAATTGTTATTGTGTTTCTATTGCTATAGAACTCTTTTTTGAAAAAATATTTGATTTTGAACGATTAGCTTGAATCATGGGATTATGTAAATTTTTTGTTACCATATTTAGCGTTCATATTTCCATTTATTTTTAAAATAAAATTTTGTGTAAATTATAAACAAAAAAAAACATTATATACAACATTAATGCTTTCTTCAACTTTATACTCAATCTTCAATGCTTTCTTATTGACATCAACTATTTAATTTACACGATTCCCTTGAATCATGGGATTGTGTATTGTCAGTTACCGCATTTAACTCTCATTAATCTATTCATTAATAAAATAAAAGTTGTATTGCACACATTTATACAACCCTTTTCATATACATTTATTTACTATTATTTCTAGCATTTATACAAAATATAATTTTTTTTATACAAATACATACATATATTTGTGTATATATATATACAACCGTTCCCCACTTACATATAAAATTCATATATACAATTCACATACAAATTTATACGATTAAAACTCGTAAAACTTGTACACAACTTTTATCAAATATACAATATACAACTTTTATCAAATATACAATATACAAACTTTAATCAAATCCACAACAGTTATACAAACAGGAAATTTGTTAAATTCACTGTTAGCCTTTTTAAGCATTACATACACCCTAACACCCATGTCATTGTGTATAATCATTGGTGTATTGCTTTCTTCAACTTTATACTCAATCTTCATTGCTTTCTTACTCGTGTCAACTCCAATCTGTGTCACAATTGTTGTATAAAACTCAAGAAATGATGTTTGTTCTTTAAATACGATCCCCTCTATAGTATAATCGACGTAACAATTTGTATCGTCCCACTTTCCAGAATGCATAACCAAAATAGCCAAAGAAGCCATCTTCTGTTCAGATTATACTAATAAACAAAACAAAATAAGTTAACATGATTATACATATAATCATATACAAATAACATAATATACAAATTTGCAGATTTGTATATAACCATTCTATATACGATTAGTTACAATTATTTCTAGCATTTATACATAATATAAACAAAATTATACAAATAATACTGAATCGTGCAATATACAAACCTTTTTTGACTAATATAAATGCTACACAAAATGTATATACACACACGTTGCTCATTCACAAACTTTCCCCCTGCATATATACAATTCATATACAGTTCACATATAAATTTATATACAAACATTCCAAATATACAATATACAATATACAATTCACATACTGATTTTTACACAATTAAAACTCAAAAAAAATGTACAAAATTTTCATCAACTGCACAATATACAAGCTTTTTGTTGATGAATATAAAGACTACACTTTAAACAAAATGTAGACAATTAAATAAGACCAATCTTTTTGTCGAATCATACACAATTGAAATATACAAATAGTGCATTTTAGTTTTATATACAAACGTTCTCCATATACATATAAAATTCATATACACAATTCACATACAAATATATACACTTAAAACTCGAAAAACTTTTCCCAAAATATATACAAATTGTTTGACTAATATACAAATATACAAATCGTATCTTTGATTTCATCGAACTACAATTTACTTTATAATATTATATTTGTAACTTTTTGTAAATACATTAACACACTTTTTTCAAACATTGATTGTTACCACTTAAAAAACAAAAAGAGGAAAAATCATGAATTTTAAGCGAACTAAAACCTTACCTGCACTTCAATATCCAATAGTTTTGCTTAATCATATGCTTTAGTAGTCTGTGGGAGCAAAAAATTGATTCTTCATATGGAGTTTCTATGAAAATAGAACTCTTTTTTTTTTAACAAGAAGTATTTAATGGAGTTTCTATGGAAATATAACTCTTTTTTTTGGAACAAGAAATATTTAATTGACACGATTCCCTTGAATTATGGGATTGTGTATCATCAGTTACCGCATTTAACGCTCAATAATTGGTAAAATAGAATTTGTATATTTCAGTTCAAGAAACACGCTATATACAAAAAAAAAAATTCCTAGCAATTGGTCAAGTCTGAACTACCCAAAATAGGAAGTGTTAATGCGAGAAAAAGGGAAGCAAAAAAAACAAAAGGGTTAAGGGTGTGTTTGGTATGAATAAAAATATTTTTCAAAAATTATTTTTCAATTTTCTTATATTTGGGTGGCCAATATATTTTAAAAATATTTTTCTTTAAGAACGAGGAAAATAACTTTCCCAGTGGAATTAGAGAAAACACTATAAGTGGCATTCCATGTGCATGAATGCAAAACTTTTTTACTTAATCACAAGACTAAATAGTACAACTTTATTCTACTAAACCACTTAACCTTAATAAGTTCTATTAACTAATAAGAGTAAACATTTACGGACTAGAATGATTGAAAACGTCATTCTAGTTTGTAGGAATTTACTGCAACCACAAGCCACCGACCTAGCACAAGAACTTAGCAATCACAATATTAAAAAACAGATACTATCACTAAGCTAGATGTCAAAGCATGCAGGAACAGAAGAGAAACAGGACTTGCGCTAATCAAAAGATTTGCATAAACAACCAAAACAAAATCCTTGAATAAAATGAAAAACATGAAGTTCCTCAAAATGATTGTATGATAAACTTTCACCACAACGCCTACCAGAAAGTTGATAATGCTTAACAGACTACAAGACGACTCTTAATTGCTTATTTCTTTTCTTCCTTTTCTGCTTCAGCTGCCCTCTTCAACCTGGCTCCCATATGTCGAGCATTTGTACGCTCAATACGCAGCTTGCCATAGGCCTTGAATGATTTCATCTCATCTGTGACCTTAACAAAATCAACAGCAGGCTGCTCCCTAGTGATGGGCAGGTATGGACCCTGGACCTGGGTGGCAGTAGCAAGTTCCTCTGCACTAGAATCACCAGCCTGGAAGAGGGAGTAGTTTAAGAGGAATTTAAGGCAAGTGTTTAGACACCATAACAGGAACACAGGCGGTAAAGAACAACAATTTTTTAACTTACCTTGACCTTCTTAGCACGCCTTGGGAAGATAACTAGCTTAGCCTTGTAGGTCTTAAGCCTTTGGACATTGGTTTGGAGACCTTCCAAGGATCTGTTCCTGCGGCGATGATCAACAGCAATGCCTATGGTTGGTGCTAGCTTTTTGGGAATACCAGCTGCCTGTAAACCAACGTCAATCATTAATGACAAGAATGCACAAAAGAATCTAGAAAAATACAGAACTTGACAAAAGAATTTCTTTTTTTACACAATTAAATGGTTTTGGTTGATTGTGCTTTTACTAGGAGCAAGCCATATAGCAAATGACATGCAAGTATTTGGAATTGTACCTTCAGTTCTTCAAGAGAGAATCCCCTGCCAGCGCGGACTTTCATGTTGTATTTAAGTGTTTGTCCATGAACAATAGGTCGAAGTGAACCGGCTGTTGGCCTAGGGAAGATCTTCACAGCCTTCTTCTGCCTAGCTGTTACAACATAATAAAAGAGAGGTAAGAAAATGTTAGTACTGTACAACCAAATTTGAATTTCCAAATGAAAATAATCATTCCAGAAATTCAGTAAGCACGTAGCATACCAGCACGTCTCCTTGTTTTCCTAGCAGGTTGGTTGAACCATGTCCTTACATAGTTCTGCCAATGCTTCTTGAAATGCCCATTGGGAATAACATTGTTGTGCTTCATGACTTACCTGCATTTGCAATGAAATAACATGTCAAACAAGCATCCATCAAAATGCAGCTACTTTCATGAGCAAAATCGAATAGAACTATTCTACTCTGAGTTTGTAGTTATCTAGACTTTGATTTTGTTATTTACATAGAAATTTCATATTCCATCAAAATATTACAATAAGCAGCAAAGCAAGCCAAATAAACTCATAAAATCAATAAAATGCACAAAAAGCTATAGATAAGCAAGTAAAAATATTCAAACAAATGTTCCTTGTACTCACTTAATACTATTTTTCTGGCATTACATCTCTCAATGTCTCTTTCACAAGGTTAGTGACTACACATAGCTGAGTTTTAAAGCATTTCTTTGACACTTTCTTCATGAAATCATCAGGCTCATTTAAGAAGTATTCTTGGCGTGGTCTCTTTAATCACAACATAGTTACTTTTACTATGAACTGGGTAAAAATACAGATACAAAATCCGCTGGCTGAATTAAACAGTAAAATACACAACGACAAGATATCGTAAGATCCAAAAATGTAAAGGCCAGATTTTAACTTGCTTCACGTCACATTTAGAGCTTTCTGAGACTAAACATAAACTGAAATCCAATCCAATCCAATCCAAACACACATCCAATTTCCTCCAATTGAACAACACTTTCCCTTCACACACTGATTTAAACAAGTAAACTACATTGCAAGCTTATCAAGGTATATCAATATACAAATCACGCACATCATAACTCACAAAACTGAGACACTACGCATAAACACACAAAAAATCCAAAATTATCAGTTAAGATGCAAGCTTATCTACCTAAACACACATTTTCAAATCAAATCTATTTGCATATACAAATTCAATTATACGTAGCTTACAAAATCAACCGAGGATTATTACTTGGAAAATTTATAGGTGAAAGACTGAAACATACCTTGGGTTTGGGGGCTAGGGTTCTGGAGACAATGGAAGAACAAGGCACAGCAAAAGCTTTGTACTTCGGTTTTATAGGGCTGAACGAAAAACCCTAGATTTTAAAAGGCCTAAAAATGGATTTCCGAATGGGCTGCTGATTTGGGCCGGTGCACTTTTTTTTCTTTTTTCGTGGCCAGTTCACTCTATGGGCCTCAAATTGTATCCATTTAGAATGTAAATCGGCCCAGTCCATCGTATTGGACGAAGACTAGCCCAAAAGATTGTGAATTTATCCGAACTAGTAATCTTGATCCATATATTACTTTTTATAGTGATGCTTTGGAAAAATTACATAACATAGCAATTGATCTCTTCACATACATTCAATTTCTACTTTGAAAATACATATACAGTTGGCCTTACATACATTCAATTTCTATATATACAATTGGTCACACATACATATATATTCAATTATAATAAGATATTGTATCCACGCGATTTTCAATTAGAATAAAATATTGCATGTGTGTGAATACATTATATATTGTTATATTTTAAAATGAAAATGATGCCACGTTTTAAAATACAACAAAATCTCGCTATATGTTTTTATAAAAATAGACACCAACAGTGTTACTATTGAAAATTTCCTTTAAAGATATCCATAATTTATAAAGTTTTTAAAGTGGTCGTATCATAATTAACTTTAAAATTTAAATATGCAGATTCCAAACGATGTTTGAAGTTTAACTTTTGATAGGTATATTTGAATGGGAGAACATAACACTCTATTGGCATTTTGCATTATGCACTTTCTCTTTATTTATTTTTTCTTTTAGTTTTACTTCTATTCTTTTTTTTGTTTTTGGTGATGAATGATAGATTTCTTTCCTTTTTTCAAGTGAATGACAAATGCACTTTTCAAATTTATGTCTCCAAAAAAAAAAAAACAACGTAACCTCTTCAAAATTGTAGTGTAATGTGTAATACTTCTTGCTTTGGTCATATAATAGATAAAATAAATCAAGTTTCTTCCTATTGTGTATGACATCGTCACTCTCATTGAGAACAACCACGATAATTCATAAAATTAAATAGGTATGTTCTTCCTTTCAAGCCAAATATCTTACTGTTTATAGTTTATATATTATTCCGATCCATTCAATCTTCTAGTTAGATCCCGATTTCATCTGGATGATTAGGCTATCACGCCCTTAAAATATATTCGTGATAGATCTACAAAACTTAGAAACGCAGTCCGATTAGACGTTAGAGGATCCGGCATTCGAATTTTAAAATGAATTGTATTTTTATTTTCTGCCAAAACATTTTCAATCAGTTAATTGTTTTTATGTATAATTATTGAGGATAAATAAATGGCTGAAATTGTATCAAATATTTCATGATATATAAGTAGAGGACCCATTATAGAAAATATTCCATTGCATGTTTTTTTGACGGTACTAAATGTTAGATTTGTGATGTGACTAGTTATACTATAGTGACTAAATTGATGTTTTCCTTTTGTATAAAATAAGTTTAAATGTGAACAGAATCAAAGGAGTTGTGGGAAATTCAATTTGAATTGGACCTGCTAACTCTTTTTTTTTTTTTAATCAAGTCCAATTTAAATTGAATTTCCCCATGCAATGACAATTCTTAATTCGTAATAAGGTTGTGATAGAGTAGTAAGTAATCATTTATTCTTAATTAGAGGCTTTGAGTTCAAGTCCTTGTGAGTATAGAGTCGCCTTTGTTAGAAAGCATTTTACCAATTTACCTCCTAGTATGGGACTTCCGATGAATTTAAATTTAGTCGGACTCTAATATATGTATCGGACATCCTCTGCTCAACCAACTCGTCCACCAATATTTAATCAAGGCGAAGAAAATACAAGTGAGACAAGTTCTTTTCTCTTTTTATTTGTTAAGAGAAGGAATCTGTAACTGCTATCCTGCAAGTGTATTCTGGGTGAATCTCGCTCTAGTATTGTAATAATCCACAAATTATACAAAAGATATAAACCGCACTAGACAAATCTCATGCAACGAGCTCAACCACAAAACACATGCAAATAATAATGAATCCAAAATCCTCTATTTGAAAGATCCCAGGCTCAACTAACTCGTCCACCAATATTTAACCAAGGGGGGAGAAAGAAAATACAAATGCTAAAATGTAGAGTATATATAATGTATATTATAATTCTAAAGATGGGGCCTTAAAATTAAACACTCATTATTTTGAATTGCTATATAGATCTCCAAATCTTCATTTTTCTTCTTCTTCTTATGTTGTCTTCTAACTTTTGGACAAAATTATTCTCATAGCTTTTTTATCCAAAGGAGTTTGGCTTTATAGATTATGGAATGCGTGGGATCTTTAAAAAAGCAATTAAATAAAGTCAAGCGTGCAATGCATGAAATAATAACTAACTCTAAAGTGAATGTCTTTGTCCTACTTAAATTGTTTAATTTGGGTTACTTAAAATTTACAAATAGTCACTTTTCAATTCTTATAATTTAAAATATAATTATTGTCATAAAATTTTAAATTCAACGTATAAAATTCCAAAATATTATCATAAAATTTTATCTGTAAAATTTAAATTTCATGACAAAGCTTACCAATATTTCTACATTTTCTTTTGACAAACGATAGAACCAAACACAATAACTTGCTTTTAAACTAACAAGAGTTATTGTGGTGTGGATTGTTCTAAATATGATTTTTTCCCCCTTAAAATGGACTTTATACCTTGTGAATTCCAATTAATTAAAACTCCAATATGAACACTACGAGACACCAAGTGAAAACAAGAAAAATAACTTAGCTTTTTAAAAAAGGTTAACTGAAATTTAGGAAATCTCCAACTAATTAGTATTATCAAGTGGTTACTAGGTTATAAAACTTTAACGAAGTCTGACCTCTTAATTATTGGATGATCTTTTTTGAGATATAAAAAATAAGATGGTTTTAGATAATTTAACATCACTTTTCTCTATAAATTAATATTCTTTGTGAGTAATTAGACTTTAGTTTAACTTGTCATTATATTCCTCTAATTTATAGGTTTTGAAGAATCGTTACGCTTCTCCTTACTTCCATTAAAAGCGTAGTTAGAAAGTAGGGCGATTCAACGAATTTGATGGCCTAAATTAGCAACACTTACCTTGACTTGGGGATGACACACAAGAACTTGCTTTTAATTTTCTAATATTTAAGTTCTTTATTTAATTAATATCACATATGAATTGTCTCAAATTTAAAAAATACACCCAAAACAAGGAAATAGAGCCAAAGTGGTGAAATTTGAGAGATCTTTGATGAGGTAAGGAAAGGTGATCGTGTGACATGTTTATTTTTTTAGGTATATATAAATAATGGATTATGAATTTATGTTTCTTTACTGGGTAAATAGGATAAGGTCACCAAGTACAGTGATGGAACTGTTCCACCCTTAACCAGATGTTTCAGATTCGAGTCCTGAATACGAAGAAAATCATGATGTTAAAAGCGTCACCTCCAAATGGACTTTACAATGTGCGATTCAAATTTAATTGGAGCTCCAATGCATGCTTCAAACACCGAATGGAAACCAAAAGAAAAAGGATAAGGTCATGGATGAGATTTGTTTAGCAAGAAAGTGTTCATCTTATAATATTATATATCATCATGATGATTTTAATAAAGTAACACAGAATAATTTGTAAGTGTCACGGGAGATTCAAAAGGTAATTAAAAAAAATCCAACTTTGGTTGGTGAAGTGCGAATTTGCTCGAATGCTTTCAAAGAGGAAAAAGAGGGGAACAAATCATCAAAAAAAAAGTGAAAGGAGTGCAAGAAACCATGCTAACTTTTCTATAGTTAATTGTTTGACCAAGATTGAAATATTTGCGTATGGATGTTAAATGAACGGATTAAATTAAATTTAAATAGATAAAATAAAATAAAATAAATGAATGAGTTATTTGATTCGCGTCTGAAATGAGTAACTTGAAAAAGGCTAAAAACTGAATTATAATTCTAATTAAGTTTTAAATTAATTCTTTGTTTGTTTTCCTATAATTTATTTAAATATCTACTAATTTTTTTTAGTGTTATAAAAACACCCAGAAAGTTCAGATGAAGAAGAAGAAGATGAAGAAGATGATAACGAAGATGACGAAGAAACAGAAGAAGAAGAAGAAGAAGAGGACAAGAAAATGAAATCAGAAATTTCAAAAAGAACTTCTCTTGGTGAATTTCAGGTGAAATCAAGAAACAATTGAATTCCCAGAAAGTTCTGATGACGAAGACGAAGAAGAAGAGCAAAAAAGAACTTTTCTTGGTGAATTTCCGCAAATCAAATTCCCAGAAACTTCTGAATTGGCAAATGCACGATTTGGGGATGGAAAAAATCAGAGTTCTTCATTGGAAAAACACACCATTCTCAGATAGATATCTTTTAAAAATATTTGGACATAAATTTCTCATATATTAACTTATTTTTTAAATGAGCCGAATCAAGCGGGTTAAATAGTTGAGTTCATAAAAAAAAAAGGGTCATTAGCTCATCTAAACCTAAACAAGTTGAACGGACAATGATTTCATGGATTGATTTTACCACAAATTCATTTGATTTTTTTATCGTTAGAAGTGTTGTTTGAAAAAGTACAATTGGAGCGTAGTAATTTATATTTCACTAATCAATTTTAAAATACTTATGCTAATAATAAAGTAATTCTTTGTGTTTCACTAATATTTCAAAAAAAAACTTTTAAGAAAATTATTTTTTTTAGTATCCGTTTTTGCTCATCTATTATTGCTCAAAACAATTACTTTTTCTCTAAAAACTTGATCTAACAGCTACTTCAACAAAACCATTACTCCTTTTTATATACCCTTAGGTCCGCGTTTATAGATTTTGTTTCAAGAATTCAAAATAATATTTGTAGACTATTTTAAATAAGTGTTCATTCCAAGTTTTTAAAGTTTTTTTCTTCAATTGTATTTTCATATCAAACATAACTTAATTTTTAAAATTTTATTTTAGTTTAATGTCAAATACTTTTTTTAAGGAGCAAATTGAGAATTTAGAGTCAGTAAGTTTTTAGAATAGATATATATATATATATATATATATTCCAAAAGTGCTATGATGAATTAAAATCTAACATTATGAACCAAAACATGATTTAGGTAGTTAATTGCAGTTTTGTGATTTGACGTTTGTTATTACGATTCTTCTCTTTTAATTGATCAATATAATTATATTATATATTCAAATTATGATTGCATGGAAATATAATTATATTATATATTCAAATTATGATTGCATGGAAATATAATTATAATTATATATACTCTCTAATCATCCCCACCTTACACCCACAATTGGGGGCAAAAATAGACAAACATTCAGCTTGCTTACATGATGGGATTGGCTCAATTTCAGTTCACATATACATTATAATATTCTACTAATATCTTATA